>JAJLSX010000080.1:0-53420 GCA_030567815.1 Ogataea piceae | reverse complement strand
GGGTCAAGAAGTATAACTGTACATGGGGCAATTAGAGAGGGAGGTTGAGGAAGGGAGTACCAGGGACCATAGTACACGTACGGCCACAGGTATTGACGGCTGGAAATGATAATTAATCACAAAAAAGGCGACAAACGTTTAATATCCTAAATATTATGTATAGTATGCCTGCATAAAAATTATATGAAATTTATATATATTTTATAATATTATAATTATATAAATTGGATGTATATATTATATAGGCCAGAGGAACAGGACCTTGAGATGAGGTGCGCCGTGCAGGGTGGCTGCTTGACAGGACTTCCGGTTGTACAGTATAGTATATATCTCTATATATATTCTATATATAGTATTTTTTAATTCAAGGGTTCTTTATATACTAATATAGTCTTTTTTGCTTCTACTATCAGTTCATTACAAGATATCTTATTTAATTTGTTGGATTAAATAAAAGACTCAAATGAGTGAACATGGTCTTATAATTGATCCAACAAAATTTAGCTAAATTACTTGCATTACAAAACAATTGCGAAAAGTTGAATCGAAGAGGGAACGAATATTTATATATTATAAGTATATATCGTACAATAACGAGTATATGTAAAAGTGGCATGGTATACCGTATATCATATAAAATTATATGCCATACGGCTCAAATAATTTCGTGAGGCTATAGAAAATATAAATAAAAGATACTGAAAATTTAATGCCTCTGGGAATTCTATTGTATCCAATTGAAAAGTAGTGTATATGTTTAATACTTTCATATTGAACTATTTGTATATATAGATGTTGAATATATATATATGTTCAACATATATATATATATACATAAATAAACTGTATATCTTAAACTGACACCTGTATTAAACTGTATATTACTCACCTTTTTAATAGTAATAGAATTTAGGTTATACCATATCTTTGAAATAAAGTTAATGTGAGGCTTCATTTAGCAATATGCGTTGCTCTAAAGGCTCCTCGAGCTTTTCCATTTATAGCGCTTGCATTTTATAGAGACTGTTTTGTATATGATATATAATTATGTGATAATATAAAAAATAAAATATGTACATAAATACATTGTGGGGTAAGTTCTATGTATTTCCATATCTTTTAATCAGCACGTGAATGTACAACTATCTTAATGTTACAAACATCATCTAAAGATTCTAAACTACTTTATGTTACAAGTATCACAGTTTAATAGATCTTACGCATACCAGTTTAAATGAACTTCTTTTCTTCTTCAATTATAATTTTCAAGTAAAATTAAATATAGTTCAATGGACATTCTTTAATGCATATATTATAATAAGGTTTTTCTTGTTTGTTTATTTTGTTTATTTATTCTAAACAACCATTTACTATATTTACTATTTAATATTTACTAATTAGGAGAAGTATGAATTACGGATTGGAAACTCTTAGCGTGTTTAGATATATTTGTAGTTTATGTCAAAATGCAAAAATGTAAAAAGCCACAACCTAATCTCCACATATAATGTACAAGAATAGCAATCGGACTTGAATATACAGATAAACATTTGTACCTTAATTTATTATCATATACACATAATTATGGGTAATATATATATATATAAAGTTCTTCCTTATACCCTTTTTCAGTTTATCCCCTCTCCTATATTTATTCCCCCACATTTACAGAATAATTTAAACATATAATTTTCACATGTACATTTTATATGTTTAATATTCCCTCAATTTGTAAAATTCTGAATTCCCTTTCTTCTTCGGACTTTTTCCCTCCCTCCTCTTTCTATAATTCCGATCAATTATTACCACTGCAAGTTAACTCCTCCCACTCAATCGAGTCAAACCCCCCTCCCCCCTCCCACTTAACATTTAAAATAATATACATCAGTACACCATTTGTGTTTATTTTTCAATTTTTGTGAGTTACATAATATGTTACGTAAGCAGAAAATAAATTAATTAATGTGTAAAGGTGTATCATTTTTCAAATAATTTTTTATGTGCGATTTGAATTTTCTATAGAAACTTTTTGCCATCCATATTATAACATTTCCAAGAGAACAAATTAATAAAAAAAAAAAACACTAAATGTATAAAGAAAGGGAAAGACAAGGTTTTTTTAATTTATTTTATATTTGATCTATATATATATATATATAAATAATTATTTTTGTTGTATACAATTACAATTGGAATTTAGATTAATAAATACAAAGGAAAATGTTTTTAACAAGAAGTGAATACGATCGTGGAGTGTCAACTTTCTCCCCTGAAGGACGTTTATTTCAAGTTGAATATTCATTAGAAGCAATTAAATTAGGATCTACAGCAATTGGTATAGCAACAAGTGAAGGTGTTATATTAGCAGTTGAAAAAAGAGTTACATCATCTTTACTTGAATCAGATAGTATTGAAAAAATTTTAGAAGTTGATACTCATATTGGTGCTGCAATGTCAGGTTTAGCTGCAGATGCTAGATCAATGATTGATCATGCTAGAGTTACCTCAGTGCAGCATGATTTATACTATCATGAACCAATTGGTGTGGAATCTTTAACTCAATCAGTTTGTGATTTAGCATTAAGATTTGGAGAAGGTGCATCTGGTGAAAAAAGATTAATGTCAAGACCTTTTGGTGTTGCTTTATTAATTGCTGGTTTTGATGAAGATAAAGGTCCACAGTTATACCATGCTGAACCATCTGGTACATTTTATAGATATGATGCTAAAGCTATAGGATCAGGTTCTGAAGGTGCCCAAGCTGAATTACAAAATGAATATCATAAATCTTTAACTTTAGCAGATGCTGAATTATTAGCTTTAAAAGTTTTAAAACAAGTTATGGAAGAAAAATTGGATTCTGCAAATGCTCAATTGGCTTGTGTTACTAAAGAACATGGTTTTAGAATTTATAAAGAAAATGAAATAGCGAAGGTTATTGAAACTTTAAAAGAACAAGAACAAGATGAAGATGGAATTGAAGACTAGTTAACTAGTCACTAACTCACTCTTTATACCCTTCCAGTTTTATTTGTGTATTATCCCTATCTCTTTATTTCCTTTCTCTCCCCACCCCCTCTCGAATATTTATATTGTTACGATTAATTATAAATCCCTTTATATTAAAACATATTTAACTAGTAAAAAAAAAAAAAAAACACAACTTTTATACAATTTTTGAAGCGAATTTTGGGAGATTTTTGACTTGCATTCATCCCCCACCTTATTGTTGTAACATATCAATGTATTGAGAGTACTCTGGGAAGTCTTTCAACTTACCAACAACGGATTTTTCTAATTTTGTTGCATTTTTATAAAAAGTTGTATTTTCACCATTGTACTGCTTACAATTATTGAATATTAGTTTACAATCGTAAATAAAATCGTCAAAGCTTTCATATGCATCATTTTCTAATTTAACTTCCATTGATGCTAAATCCATTGGTTCTTTGATTACTTCGTAATAATCAGGAACTTCTTCTCTATTAACAGGTTGTAAAAAAGGCCAATTTGAAGGATGATTTTGCATCTCTGTTAATAAAGTTAACATTACAACATGATGAGGACCCCTTTTAGGTTTTTGTGCCAATTCATCCATTTCTTCTGTCCATCCAGCTTCTTTAACACCTGGTATATCAATTGGATCTAAACCTTTAAAATTTGGTTTTAAAAATTGTTTTAATCCTGGACGAACTATATGTGATTGACTTATTGATCTAATTTTTCTAAGTATGGCAGCTTTTTGTAATGTTAATATTTTAGGAGTATCAAGGTATCGTATACTTGGTAACATTGAACATTGCATTAATGTACCACCTTCATAATCTTTAATATAACCCATCCAAACTTTTTTAGGTAATGTTATATCTTTTGTAAAACCTTGCTTTTTGAAATATCCAATGGCATAGTTATCTGCATATGTTAAAAAATATTTAATCTTTGTAGTGGCTCTAACCCAATCTTTTAAATGATTCATTAAATGTGCACCATAACCTCTAACTTGTTCAGTTGATGAAATGGCACAAAAGACAATTTCTGCAAATTCATGATTTTCAAATGGTCTAATTGTAATTCCACCAACTACCGTTAAATTTGGTTTTCTAACAACTGCTATTGAAACGTGTGATCTATCATAAACTAATCTTGCAATATAAGCCTTTGGCATTTCTGGTAATTGTTTTTGAAAGATATTTTTCAATCCCGTTAAAACAATCATACTCTCTTTATAGTTGTCATTATTAACAACTCTAAATTCTATTTTACCATCTCGTTCTTCTATAACAGATGGACGTTCTTTATATGTATATGGATGCCCATCAAAGTCAAATGTAACAATACGTTTCTTTTCTTCTTCATCAATGGCCTCTTGATCAGGATCTTCACCCTCACCTTCACCTTCTTCTTCTTCTTCTTCACCTTCAACTTCTTCTTTATCTTCATCTTCTTCACCCTCTTTATTATTACTACTACTATCAGTCTTCTTTATATCCGCGTCATCTTCATTATCACGCCCACTTTCATTACTCTTGTCATTTTCTTTACTAATCTTTTCAATTTTAATCTTCTTCAAATCTATCTTGGATTCACTATCTGAATTAAACTCAGTATCTATCACATCTGCATGTTTTCTCTTTGAATTCTCAACCATTATTGTGCGCGTTCTATATCTAATTAGATCTAATGTTATGGGGCATAAAGCAAAAAAAAAATAATTCAAAAATCAAAAAAATATATATACAAACTTAATTACCACAATTGTAATTATATACCATTCAATATAAAAGATGCAATGATATAGCTACTATAATCCTACTAATATCAAGTATAAACACATATATACACTCTATTTGTTTGTGTACTAGAAATCTCAAATTTTTGTAAAATTTTGAGAAATTTGAGAAATTTCTCTTAAAAAATGCAAAAAATTAAAAAAAAAATTCCAAAAAAAATGAAAAACAAAAAAAAATGACATATAAAACAGGGCTGTGTATTATAAAATTGCTTTACCAGAAGAACCGCACTGATCCATCCAAAATTCCATCCTTTTAATCAATAATTCATCACATTTATCTAATAATTCTGTTAGTGGTAGAATAGCAGCATTTGATTTAAAGAATTCTAAATAAGTATCCAATACTAATTTATTAACATTAATCTTTGATACACCTAATTCTACATTTTTTTTAATTAATTCTGGAGTAAAATCATTTGTACCATGTAAGCAAATCTTTATATTCCCACTAGAAACATACTCTTTCAAATCTTGTAAAATATTCCAGTTTAATTGAGGACCACTTTTAGGATAATCTCCATGGAAGTTACCAAATGCAGGTGCAATAATATCAATTCCTGTATCGATAAATAACTGTGCCTCTTTAGGAGTTGTTAATATTCCATCCAAGTCAATTGTATCACCAACCCCATCTTCACCACCTTCAATTCTTCCTGGTTCAGCTTCTGTTGCCTTATTATATAAATTACAAACCTGAACCAACTCTTTAGTCTTTGATAAATTTTCATGTTTCTCATAGTGTGACATATCAATCATTATTGAATCAAATGGTAATTCTTTAGCCGAATAGTTAATTAAATCTATATCTTGTGCATGATCTAAATGTAAAGATATAGGAACAGATGAATTTTTAGCTGCCGATGCAAGTGATTTAACCAACTCTCCTTTTGTAGATGTAATACCCCATGGGAAGACTAGTATCATTAGTGGAGATTTCTTATTCTCTGCTGCTTTAATCATTGATAATCCTTGATCCAAGGTATATGCCACAGCGGCAAGTACTCCATACTTCCCATCTTCTGCAGCTTTAAGTATCTGTAATGACTTGTTAGACGTTTTCCAATTATCACCCATCTTTCTTTAACTAAATAAATTACTCTAGACTAAACTAAACTAAACTAAACTGAACTAAACTAAACTAAACTAAACTAAAGCTTGTATATAAATTGATAAAACGATAAAAAGGAGAAAAGGAAGGGGAGGGTATAATTCCCCATTTGGATAAATAAACGGATATAAAAAAAAACATCAACTTACATAATCAATAATCACGTTTCAAACATCACGTGTACTTTTTTTCAAGAAGTCAAAAAAAACTTTACGGATTACATAATTCATTATATAACATGAATTTTTTCTTTTTTGACTCTAAAAATTAATCATTTTAAATAATAATAAATTAATTGTACATTTATTGTATTTAATTGATTTATATATATATATATATATAATTTAGTTTGTATATAGTATTTATTTTTCCTTTTCTTCTTCTTTTACTTTTTTTTCTTCTTTCTCTAATTATTTCAGTTTTTAATTTCCATATTTGATTAAATTCTGTTTTATTTAACATTGGTTTTTTTTTTTATATTAAAGAACTGATCGATCACTTTCTTTAAATTTCAATTTTATAGATTGCCACTTTCATTAGTTGATAATCAATAATTAGTACATATATATATTTTTTTCTTTCTTAGTCCATAATGTCTTTAGGAAAGTTTTTAATTGTTCCAGGTCCATTGGCTTTATCTCCATTTAGAGTTTCTAATTTAGTTAATGATATTAATAAATTAGTTAATTCATCTGTTGTTATTACCGTTAAATCTTGTCAAATTCATTATATTCACTATAAGAATGAATTAGATCAAGAAACTTTATCAAAGTTAAAGTTATTATTAAAGTATGACGATGAATTAGATTTATCTGATGAATTAAATCAAGAATTAAGTGAATTAGTTCAATTTTCTGGTGATGATTCAAATTCATCATCAATTTTATCATCAAAATTAAATTCTGATACTTATCTTATAAGAATTTTACCAAGATCAGGTACTATTTCACCATGGTCTTCAAAAGCTACCAATATTGTTGAAGTTTGTGGTTTAGGTAAACAAATTGATAGAGTTGAAAGAGGTTTAGCAGTTTTGGTTAAAGTTAGACCAGGATTCCCAATCTTGGAACATTTATCAGGTGATAATTTTGCATCTCTAAGTTCAATTTATGATAGAATGACTCAATCATTATACATTAATGAAAATATACCTAAATATAATGATTTATTTGCAGATCATACACCAAAACCTTTAGTTCATGTTGATTTAATCTCTTCTAAAGATAACTTAATTAAAGCAAATAAAGAATTAGGTTTAGCATTAGATGATGGTGAAATTTCATACTTAATTGAAGCTTTTAAAGAAACTTTAGGTAGAAACCCAACCGATGTTGAATTATTTATGTTTGCTCAAGTTAACTCTGAACATTGTAGACATAAGATTTTCAATGCCGATTGGAAGATTGATGGTCAAAATAAAGATTTATCATTATTCCAAATGATTAGAAATACCCATAAATTAAATCCAAATTATACAATTAGTGCTTATAGTGATAATGCTGCTATTTTCCAAGGTTCAGATGCTTATTTCTTTGCTCCAGATTCTAAAAATGGCAATAAATGGTCTTCTAAGAAAGAAACCGTTCATACTTTAATTAAAGTTGAAACTCATAACCATCCAACTGCTGTTTCTCCATTCCCTGGTGCTTCAACTGGTTCTGGTGGTGAAATTAGAGATGAAGGTGCTGTTGGTAGAGGTTCTAAATCTAAGTGTGGTTTGTCTGGTTTCTCAGTCTCTGATTTACATATTCCTGAATTAGAACAACCATGGGAATTAAACGTTGGTAAACCAAACCATATTGCTTCCCCATTAGATATTATGATTGAAGCTCCATTAGGATCTGCTGCCTTTAATAACGAATTTGGTAGACCATGTATCAATGGTTATTTCAGAACTTTAACTACAACTGTTACCAATGCCGATGATAAAGAAGAAATTAGAGGTTTCCATAAACCAATTATGTTAGCTGGTGGTATGGGTGCTGTTAGACCTCAACTTTCATTAAAATCAGATAACAAAATCACCCCAGGTTCCGCTATCATTGTTTTAGGTGGTCAATGTATGTTAATTGGTCTTGGTGGTGGTGCTGCTTCTTCCATCGCTTCAGGTGAAGGTTCTGCCGATTTAGATTTTGCCTCTGTTCAAAGAGGTAACCCTGAAATGCAAAGAAGAGCGCAACAAGTTATTGATGCTTGTAACGCTTTTGGTTTAGATTCACCAATTCAATGTATTCATGATGTTGGTGCTGGTGGTTTATCAAATGCTTTACCTGAATTGGTTCACGATAATGATTTAGGTGCTAAATTCGAATTGAGAGACATTTTATCTTTAGAACCAGGTATGTCTCCTATGGAAATTTGGTGTAATGAATCTCAAGAAAGATACGTTTTGGGTGTTGCTCAACATAACTTAGAACAATTCAAAGACATTTGTGAAAGAGAAAGATGTCCATTTGCTGTTGTTGGTACTGCTACAAATGAACTAAGATTAGTCTTGACAGATAAATTATTAAATTCTACTCCAATTGACTTAGATATGAGTTTATTATTTGGTAAGCCACCAAAGATGTCAAGAGAAGATGTTACTAGACCATTGAAATTATCTCCAATTTCCATTAACTCTAGTGAAACCTCAGTTTCTGATGCTTTATCAAGAGTCTTACAATTACCAGCTGTTGGGTCCAAATCTTTCTTAATTACTATTGGTGATAGAACTGTTACTGGTTTAATTGATAGAGATCAATTTGTTGGTCCATGGCAAGTTCCAGTTGCTGATGTTGGTGTTACTTGTACCTCATTAGGTGATGAATTAATTACAACTGGTGAAGCTTTAGCTCTTGGTGAAAAACCATCTTTAGCTTTAATTTCATCTGGTGCATCTGCAAAGATGTCCGTTGCTGAATCATTATTAAACTTGTTTGCGGCTGATGTCAAATCTCTAGATAGTGTTAAGTTATCTGCTAACTGGATGGCTCCTGCTACTCAACCAGGTGAAGGTGCTGCCTTATATGAAGCTGTTCAAGCCATTGGTTTAGAATTATGTCCAGAATTAGGTATTTCAATCCCAGTCGGTAAAGATTCCATGTCTATGAAGATGTCTTGGGATAAGAAAGAAGTCATTGCTCCAATGTCATTAGTTATCACTGCATTTGCTGGTGTTGATGATACCACTAAGACTTGGACCCCAGTCTTACAAAATGTTGAAGGTGAAGAAACTGTTTTAGTTCTTGTTGACTTAGCCTCAAAGGCAACTAGATCTTTAGGTGCATCAGCTTTAGCACAAGTTTATAAACAACTTGGTAATGCTGGTCCTACCGTTCACGATGCTGCTGTCTTGAAAGGTTTCTTAAATGCTTTGTCTGAATTACACAAGAATCTTGATGTTTTAGCATACCACGATAGATCAGATGGTGGTTTAATTGTTACTTTATTAGAAATGGCATTTGCTGGTAGATCAGGTCTTGATATTTCTTTAGCTGGTGAAGATGATGTTTTTACTACTTTATTCAATGAAGAATTAGGTGCTGTTTTCCAAATCAAGAAATCTGACTACACCAAGTTTGTTTCTATCTTGTCATCTAATGGTGTCTCTGAAGAATTTATCTCTACTGTTGGTAAACCTATCTTTGACTTTGAACAAAACATCACTGTTTCATTCAACAGCCAAGAAGTTTTGAACGATACCAGAGGTAAATTACAACAAACATGGTCTTTAACTTCTTATCACATGCAAAGATTAAGAGATAATCCTTTAGCTGCTGATCAAGAATTCCAAGCCATCTTAGATAACAATGATCCAGGTTTAACTTACAAATTGACTTTTGATCCTTTAGCCACTGATTCATCTGTTTCATCATTAGATAACAGTACTTCAAAGCCAAAGGTTGCCATCTTGAGAGAACAAGGTGTTAATGGTCAACAAGAAATGGCTTGGTGTTTCCAACAAGCTGGTTTCGAATCTGTTGATGTTCACATGAGTGATATTATCTCAGGTAGAGTTACTCTAGATGATTTCGTTGGTTTAGCTGCCTGTGGTGGTTTCTCTTATGGTGATGTTTTAGGTGCAGGTAATGGTTGGGCTACTTCTGTTTTATATAACGATAGAGCCAAGAATGAATTTTCTAAATTCTTCCAAGAAAGAACCGATACTTTTGCCTTTGGTGCTTGTAACGGTTGTCAATTCTTATCAAAGATTAAATCTTTAATTCCAGGTACTGAAAACTGGCCATCATTCGAAAGAAACAAATCTGAACAATATGAATCTAGAGTCTGTACCATTGAAATAATAGAAGAAAATACTGAAAATCCATTAATTTTCATCGATGGTATGAGAGGTTCAAGATTACCAATTGCCGTTGCTCATGGTGAAGGTAGAGCTTACTTTGGTAATAACGATGACAAATTAAACAACTTCAGTAACCAAGGATTAATTGCTGCTAGATACGTTGATAACTATGGTTTACCAACTGAGAAATATCCATTAAATCCAAATGGTTCTCCAAATGGTATTACTGGTATTAGAACACCAAACGGTAGAGTTTTAGCAATGATGCCTCACCCAGAAAGAGTTTCAAGATTAGAAGCTAACTCTTGGTACCCATCTGAATTCCAAGATAGTTGGGAAGGTTATGGTCCTTGGATTAGATTATTCAAGAATGCTAGAAAATGGGTTGCTGAAAACCAAGCTTAATCATAATAGATTTTTTTTTCCATTTTTATTTTATTTCATTTCATCTTCTTTTTTATTTTCTCTTATCACGTTTTTTTCTGAGTTTTTTTTGTTTTGTTTTTTGTATCTTTACCCGCTTTTAATCATAATAGGACTTGATCCTTTTTCTATATTCTTTTAATACATTTAATTACAGCATATCAGTTATTATTATACAGTATAAGTAATATAAAATTAACTATGTAGAGTGCTATTAATAATGTACATACTAAACGTTAACTAACACAATTTTGACAAACCAACCCAGACAGCATCTTCGATTCTAATACCTGAAGGTATGCTCAAATAATTATCAAATAGTTCACCTGCTCCACTAACAGCAGTTAAATTTTCATCATCATCATTTTCAAAACAGTTGACAAGGTCATCCCATTTGGAAACCACTAATAATATCTTGGAATTTTTCTTACCAGAAACCACCAAACTAGTTGGATCAACAGATGTTAAACCTGTCTTTAAATCTTCAATGGAGTTTATGAAATAATCACCAGAGTTTATATAGATTGATTTATCATAACCTTCTGGATATGCAGCTTCTGTAAATAAAGTTAAATATTTTTTAGATATTCTAACGTGATAACCAAATGATAATTTAGCACCAATAACACCATATGCATCCAATGGAGAAACAATTTTTTTATTTGAAACATCAACTGTAACTCTAACATTTGTTGGAACAGAATCAATCAATTCTAATAAAATATCTTCACCAACATTGACAAATTTAGTTTGATTAATTCCACCATTCTTTAATTTTTTAACTTTACCAGTTTCAGTTTTACTTCTTTTAACAGGTTTTTTATTTATTGTAAGACCTTCTTTATAATTTCTGAAAATATTGTTATTTTGCATGAATGGTAAAGTTGATATTTTTGGTAATTTTTTAGCGTATTCGAAAAAGTGTAAAGTATCTTTTTTAAAAGTTGATTTAACTAAATATGGAGGAGTAACAAAATATTGTAATAACATTGCAAGTAGCATTGAATCATGACTATATTCAGAAATTGTAGAATCAACCTTCTTGTTGTTAGTTGCTGCACTTTTCAATGTAACTGAGACATCTTCATCATCATCACCAAATGTTTTCTTTGTAGCAGTCTCTTCACGGAAATTTCTAGATGATGCAACAGTTTGAGAATCAGCATCTGCAGTACTAGGAACTTCTAAAACTACAATCTCACCAACATGGAAAGTACATGCTGCTTTAGCAATTTGATATGCAGCATGTGTAGCTTGTTCAAGATTTTTACAATTAGATTTTGATATACATGTTGATGGAATACATAAAGTATATTGAACTTTGGGAAGCTGTTTGACTGGCTTTGTAACTTTCTTCACAGCTTCTTCAACCTGTGGTTGTTCTTCATTGACTGACATTATATGATTATTGATCCTTATAACCTTGATTCAACAAAAAGAAACAACAAAACACAATCAAATGTACTGATAAAAATCAATGGAAATGAAATAAATTTATTTTAAAATTTTTCAAAAAAAAAAAAAAATTTTCAGATCTTTTATCAACTGCGCCATATCCATTTTAAAAAGCCACATAAAGTGGCTAATGTAAATGATAAGGGAAAAAAAACACCAAAAAACACACACACAACGGCAAATCTTTTAATATTAAAGTTCATTTTATAACTTCATAATTAATTTTATATTTTTATGTTTTATGTTTTAGGGATAGTATAGAGTAAGAAATATGGTTTTAGTAGCAGCAGGTCAAATTTGTTCTTCTTCAAGTTTAAGAGAGAATTCATTAAAAGTAATTAATTTAATTTTAAAAGCTTCAGCTCTTAATGTTAAAGTATTATTTTTACCTGAAGCTTCAGATTATTTAGCTAAAAATGCAAATCATTCAAAACAGCTGGTTCAATCTATTGATGATTCGGAATTTTTACAACCAATTATATCTAAATTAAAAGAATTAAACAAGATAAATAAATCACTTTCAATATCTGTTGGGATTCATGAGCCTGCAATTGGTTCAGATAGAACATGTAATACATTAATTTGGATAAATGAGGATGGTAAAATTCAACATAGATATCAAAAGATACATTTATTTGATGTTGATATTAAAGATGGACCAATTTTAAAAGAATCACAGTCTGTTGAACCTGGTAATAAAATTTTAAAACCATTTGATACTAAAATTGGTAAAGTTGGTTTTGGTATTTGTTATGATCTTAGATTTCCTGAATTGGCACTACGTTTAAGAAGTCAAGGTGCTCAAATTTTAACTTATCCTTCCGCATGGACTGTTAAAACTGGTCCTCATTTCCAATTACTAGGTCAATCAACTGCAATTTTCACTCAATCTTATGTGATTTTACCTGCTCAAAAGGGTAAACATAAGACTCAAACAGATGAAGAAATTATTAAAGATGGTTTAATATTAAACAGAGAATCATTTGGTCATTCTTGTATAATTGATCCAAATGGTACAATACTATCTCAAGTTAACGATATTGATCAAAATGAAGATATTTGTATTGCTGATATTGATTTATCAAAGTTACAATTAATGAGAGACAATATGCCATTGTGGCAACAGAGAAGACCTGACGTTTTCGGTTATGAAGTTTGATTTGTCAATAAAAGTCTAAAAAATTCACTGAGAAATTTTTTAAAACAACACCGCGTGGGGGAGAACGGAAAAAGAGTCACATTTTTTTCAACATTTTTTGGAAGGCAAAAAAAATGTTTATTTCGATCAATAATAACAATTAAATAAAACCAATTAGAAGTTTTATAAACTTAAATTTTTAGTAGTTTTACTTGTATAAGTTTTTGTAGTTTTGGTAAAAATTTTGTAGTTTCCAATTTTATCATTTTTGGACGTTATCGCAGCAAATTTGTAATTCTGCATTAAAAAAAAAATTGATCTTTTTAAGAATCACTTTCTTCTTCTTTTATTCTGAATTGTCTTTTAAGGGATTAATTTATATCAATTTAAACGCAATGTCAATGTTTAAATCATTACAAACAACACCTGGTGTTATCACTATATTGTAAGTAATTGAGTACTGCTATTCGCTTCGTCCGGAGTTTACCGATCATATACTAACAAATTTACCTTGTATTGTCCTTTTTTGGAGGGGTTTAGTCATTCATCCAAAGTTCCATTATCTAATACTATATTACACAAGTTAGAGTCCACATCAACTGAAAAGATTCACAAAGATGCTAAATCAAATAAACCAAAGTCATTTTTAAAGACAATTTTCAGTGGAGATAAAGATTTACAACAATCAAAGTATAGATACCAAGTTGATATTTCAAATAAGCTTCCAACTCCTGAACAATTTGAATTTATCAAGCATACATTATCAATAAATCCATTTTGTAAAAAAGCTTTTAAAGAGTCATTCCCATCACTTTCATCAAATTCAGAAAAAGTTTTAGATTTACAACAGCTGAGTGACGAAAATATTAAAAATTTACAGTCTAAATCAATTGATGAACTAGTTGAAACTGGATTCTTCCATCCACCATTGGTTGTTGATTGGGATAATCAATTAATTGCTGCAGATTTGAAAAGTTTAGATAAGATCTTAAAAAATTATGATAAGAATGAAGATTGGTAAGTAATAGCTATATATTGTTGTATTACAGGTAATTTAAAAGTAATTAAAAAAAAAAAAAAATCAAATTGTTAAATGTTTAAATATAAAATCTCAGTATCCCATACGTTTAATTACATAGGTTTGAGCCAAGACACCAAATGACATATCTAAACCTTTGCCTATCCAATCACTAACCCATTCACTTGGATCCACATCTTCCTCATTTTCATCATCTATTAATTTATCTTTAACACTACCATCTAACCAATGTGCCCATCTTAATGGGAATGGTTGAGATCTATTGATTATAGTAATATCGTGTGTCTTATCAACTAGTATTAAGCTGAATGAGAATGAATTTGGATTATATTCATCAATATTTATGGTGTTGTTTGAATCTGTTGAATCTGAATCTGTTGAATCTGAATTATTAACTGTAACGGCTAATAAACCAATATATATATCTGATTTCCTTATCTTTATCTTTCCTTCTTCTTCTTCTTCTTCTTTTTCATTTTCCTCAGATTTTGATGATGACTCTTTAATAATATTCTCAATATTTGCATTGATTAATTTTTCACCATCTGAAATTCTACCTGAAAATAAACTTAAATTTTGTCTATTTTCAATAATTTCACCATGTTTAGTACCATTTTCCAAAACATTAACTTGAATATCACCATCAACTTGAGATCTCATAACATTTTCAAAATTATTTTTAACATATTTGGTTAAATTCTTATAATTTTGTAAATCATGAACTAATTTGATTTCTAAAACTTCATCTTTGGATGATTCAATAATATCTTGTTGAATCTTATCAAGAACATTACTTAATTGATTTGAAAATAATGAAAAACCTTTATTTAATGATTGAATTGCATTCTTAGTATCAGGTAATTTTAATAATTTACTTCTTTCATCTTCTGTTAATTCTCTATCACCTTCTAAAACACCTGTAATTCCAATCTCTTTAAAAGTTTTCTTTAAATTTTCTTCAATATTTTGTTCTTTTGCCAATTTAATTGCATTTTCAGCTTGCTTCTGTGCATGTTCACTAATTGATTGTGCAGTACCCCAAAATGAAGAAATTTGTGAACTAACTCTAGCTGAACCTTCTGATGACCACCAATTTGAAATTGAGGTAATTGGATCATTAACTGGTTCACTATCTTGTGAAATTTTCGCCTTTGGTGAAGAATCAGATTGAACTGAAGGTGTAGTTGCATCATCTTCCTCATCTTCGTCCTCTTTCACATGCTCTTCAATAACCTTCTTTGAAATTTTCTTACCAGTGGTAACTTTACTACTCTTATCAGAAGCTTCTAACTCATCTAAAAATCCCAATATATCTTCATCTGATTTACTACCTGCTGCTTTCTTTGATGATGCAGGTAAACCTGTCTTGTCTTCAGGTAAAGAATTTAAAAATTCAAAAACATCGTCTTCTTCTGATGCCATCTTCTTATCTGAAACCATTTTTACTTACTTGTTACTATTACTTCCAAGTCAAACAAAGAAAAAAAAACAACATAAAAACAGTAATTTAATTTTGTTAATTTTAAAAATTCCCTCTTTTTTGTGTTGTTTTGTTGTTTTTATTTTTAATAAAACCGGTGTACGGTTGTATCATAAAAGAAATATAAAAAAACAGAGAAATTTTGAGAGAAAAAAGCACAAAAAAGTTTCCTCTTTAAAAGAATTTGTACCCTTTTAAATTAAAATGTCATTAAATAATGGATTTTATATTTATATTAGTTAAATTCGATAGATAATTAAATATATATAAATAATACAAGATGCATCCTATGTTAGAGAGAGATAGATTCATGAGTAAGTATTATACCCGTTATATCATACATGCCCCCCTCCCACCCATACTAACTAACAATTTATTAAAATAGACTGTGAAGACCTCATAGATCAACTTGAAGAATGTCACAGATCAGATTTTTTTCAAAAGGCATTTGGTAAATGTAATATAGTTAAACAAGATTTAACGAATTGTTTACATAATGCTAGACTTGCAGCTGATAGAGAAAAAATTTTAGAAAGAAGAAAGAAGAATAAAGAATTTGAATTGAAAAAGAAAAAATTAGAAGAAGAAGAGTATGGTAAGAATGGATACTTGAAAAAAGTTATTGAAAAAGAATATGAATTAAAGTCTAAGCAATAGAAAAGAGTTTTAAATAACTCTACATGTAAATAGTTGGTCATTACAATAATATATATTTAATAGTGTATGTTTTCATTTTATTATTAGTTATAAATAAAAAATATATAAAGTTTAATCTTGACGTGATTTTAAGTATCTTTTAGTAACTTTATCTTTAGTAACGATATAAACAACTGCACCCCAACCTGATAAAGCATCTCTATCTGCAGCATTTAACAAAGCTTGAGAAACAGTTTCAAATAAATCTTCAGGTTCTAAATCAGGTTCATATAAAGCTTCACACATACCGTATAATTGATCGGATGCAGTACCTGAAACAACAAAATCTTTAGCATAATCGATACATCCAATTAAATCAAATCCACATATAAATGGTTTATTAGTCTTAGAATTTATACCTGCTAATAAAGGTCCCACAAACCATGGACCAAATCTTTTTTCGTATAAACTTGATGAGATTAAATTTGCTAAACTTTGTGGTTCAATATCACGTTCTTCGTGCATTTTATATAAATTTGTCTTTAATCTTAAATTTTCATGAACTGTTAAAACATCAGAAGCTAAACCTGTTAATCCTACAAATGTATGTCCATATTGAAACACTTTTTCAAAATTATTCGACACTCCTAATGATTGACTTCCTAGTCTTAAATCTGATGCAATTGCAACACAATCTTTACCCACCATCGCTAGTGCAGTACCACCTATTAAAAAAAAAATGTTAGTATAAAATTTAAATTGGTTTAATTCATATATACATACCATTTATTGAACTTGGATCAGACATTTCTTATTTGTATTGTATAAATATTATTTTAATGTAATTTGATATAAGTATAATTTTCTTTTTTTCTAATATGATAAAATTCCAATTGAATACAGCGAGTGGAATAAATTGATCAATAATTCTCTAACTTCTAAAATACAATTCAATTAAATTCACTGTTTATAAAGAAAATTAAATCAAACTGTTAATAAATTAAAACAAAAAATTGTCACTTTTTACTTTTTTTTTTAATCTCTTTAAAATGTTTCGTTACGCTCTTCGCTTTACAAAAACAAAAAAAAAGTTTCGCCACCAGAAATTATTTATTATGGTGTACGGATTTATATTTACAATTCTATTTCATATTAATTACTTTAATTATTTATTTATTTATTTATTTATTACTTATTATATATTTAAGGGTATTCATCTGATTCATCTTCTTCAGTTATTGAAAGATCACCCATTTGTTTATTCATTTGAGCAAGTTTTTCCTGTCTTAATTTAATTGCACCTTCTAAAGTTGTTATATAATATTTAAATCTTAGTAATTCATTGTCTAAATAATTTCTCTTATTTAAGAAATTTAATTTAATCATTTTAATATTTTTAAGAGTTTGTTCTTTAGAATGTCTATTAGACCTACTACTAAACAAACTACTAAAAGTTGAATACATTGTACTTGAAGAATGTGATGATGATGATGATGTTGTCGAACCATTTGTAAATTTATTTTGTAAATCATTCAGTTTATCAAAATAATTACCCAACTGTTGATGTTTCTTAAATTTTGAATCTAACTCTGAATAAAAAGTTTTCAATCTTTTCAATTGTTCAAACATTGGTAAATTTGTTGGAATTAATCCATATACAATTGGTGTCCATTTAATAATTTTACCAGATGACATATATTCATCTAATGTTGATGAACGACTTGATTGTAAAGCAGATATCATTTTAACTGACCAACCATAATCAATTGATGAAATTGCTTCTTCAGGTGGTATAGCAGAAGTTCTAGCAGACCAGAAATTACAAGAATTAACAAATTCTTTTGCATTTTCATAACTACCAGAATACATGTATAACCTTTGATAAATTTGTGTATTATTATGATTACTACCACCAGATTCTCCAGATGGTATATTTAAAACCCAACAAGTTTCAAAACCTGTCTTTTTAGTAACATTTTCATAAGTTGATTTAATTTTATGGTGCATCTTTGAATCATTTTCCACAACCAGTGCAAAACATGAACATAAATTAAAAGTTGCTAAACAATCTGCAAAATTCCACCAATCACCATCACCTGCACCTCTTAAATTTGCAGAATTGTTTCTCATAGCTGAATTAAATGAAAATAGTCTTAATTCACCTTTTGAAACAACAACGAATAAACTTTGCCATTTTTTATTGTTATTACTATGATTTGAAATTTTTTTATTAAACCATGCAACAGAATTTGTTGATGGATTAATCATATCATCAGGAAATATAACATTTTGTAAACCTTCTTTCATCCATGGTGGACCTTCTAATTCAAGTTGTAAATCACCTTCTTCTTCAATTATATGGGCACTATTATTACAATTACCACTTAATACACTTTCATTTAAAATTGATTGTTCTTGATCATCATTAAATCTAGTTATCATTCCACCACTATAATTTGAATTTAATGAAGCTTTACCACTCATCATTGACATTCTACCACTATCTAAAGATGCCATTCTTCTTAATTTTCTTTCAGTTATAATTGCATTTGCAAAACCAAATGATGAATTTTCACCATTACCATTACCATTATTACCACTTGTAGTTATTTTTGTTGAATTTGTAAATTTACTTGAATTTGATTTAAATGTACTACTTGAATATATTGAGTCTTTATCAGAATTTAATCTTGAAAGATTATTCGTTTTTCTACCATTTGCAGATGATTTTAAAGTATTTAAAGATAAGATAGATCCTCTTCTAATGGCAACTTGACGTGGAGATTGTAATGTATATTGATCAATTGAAGAATCGTTAAATTCAGAACCTGTTGTTAAAGACATTCTTTGATTTGACATTGCATCATAAAAATTTTTCAATTCATTTGAAAGTTTAATGATATCTTTAAATGGAACTTTATTTTGTTGTAATGCAGAAACACTATTTTTAACAAAACTTGATTTGGTAATTCTTTTTTTTTTACCAATTTCAGTTGAATATAAATCTGTATTTAACAGAATTAATGCATATGAAATTAAATAAACACCATTTGAATTACCAAATAAAGATTTACCATTTTGAATACCATAAATTTGAAACCAACTATCGGCAAATGAATCTAAAATTTTATCAATGTATTGACTCTCACCTTTGAAAAATAATTTATCACATAAAATTCTTAATGATTTTAATAAATCTATATTCCATCTGAAATATGATAGATATAAACATCTAATAATTTCAATTTCTAAATGAGACTCATTAGAGGCATTTAATCCACCACCAAGGTATGCTAAATAATCAATTGGACGAATTAATTTATAGGTGGAATTATATAGAGCTTTGGCAATATGGTTTAATTTATTTAATTCAAATTTGGTAACACTCTTATTTGAATTGTGCTTAATAACTAATAATGATAATGGAGAATTTGGATTTTGTAATTCATTTTCCAAAACTTCATTCTCATTCTCCTCAACTTCTTGATTTTGTACTGAATCGTGATAGATAGTTTTATTATTTGTATCATCGGTATCGTCAACGTCTTCTTCTTCAAGAATCTTTTGATACTGCTTGGAATTGTCATCTTCAGATTGTATATTTTTAGCTTTATTAGTAGTTGTAGTTGATACTAAAGTAACTTGATCACTTGTACAACTAACTGGTGGTGAATCAAATGAATCCATACCATTCGCTATATTTGATAAACCTGGACTTCTAGGAATACTCTGTGATGAATTACCCATTCCTTCTTCCACAAACAATGGTGTTCTCTTTCTAGTGGATTTACCCATGACAAAAAAAAAATTGTAATAAAAATGACTATTCACACTCTATACTAAGACAAAGCAAAAGGGGAAATTATTTGTAAACGAATGAATGTAAAGTATCTAAATGATACTTTGAAAGAGAAAAACAAAAAAAAGGGGACACAAACAAAACTACTCAAATGAAATTGAAACTCAAAATTCAAATCCCAACCATATAAATATTTGATCTGAAAAACAAAACAAAACAATATAAATTAATAAAAACAAAACACATAATCATACACTTTGATTTACTTAATAACTTTCAAATTAAAACCTCTTTCTTTCCTCTTTCCCCTTTCCCCTTTTCATATTTTTTTTTTTTTTTTCGTTTAAAAAAATTTTGTCCTCCACGCCATGTGTACGTACGTACGCCATGTGAATTGAGAGTTTAAATGGGCGTACGTACGGCCGGAGTACGTACGTACACGTGTGTAAATTACTTACATTTGTACGTGCGCTTAAAATATTTATCGCCCCATTGAGCATGAATGAATGCACATCGCAGGGAAAGGAATTTTGTGTTTTTTTTTTTTGAAATTTTTTCTTCTTTTACAATTTTTTTTTAATTCCCATTTCATACGCCCTATAAATTTTTCTTCATTAAATTCCCCAATTGGGATTAAATGAAAGTTTTACTTTAATTTATATATAGTATTAGATATATGTATATATATGTATAATATGTATATATAATATAATATAATATAATATATATAATATAGTATATACTATATACAGAATATACACTCAATTAGTATATACTAAGAGTAATTACTGATTAAAATATATATATATTGTTATTATTATATACGTTGTATGGCCGTAGATTTTATGCGAGGTGATTTCCAGTTTTGGTATCTGTTAAAGGGGAATTTACATTTTAATATTTCCCACCTAATTGATTATTATTATATATAGATTAGTCTTTATATATATAAATAGATTTTATATTATTCTATATATATTGTATATAATATCTTATCAGTTGATCCATTGTCCATTGACCGATATGTATATATGTATAAATACATACATTCATAGTACATACATATATATATACATATTTATACAAATGCGTACTCATTGAGAGATTCAAACATTCCTTAAAAGAAAAAAAAGAAAGCCGCTTAATTGAAGTTAAAATTTTGTACGCCCCGCGGGTTATGAGAAAAAATTTTATTTATTTATTGTTTTTTCTTATATTACGTAAGTTATTTGGTAACCACTTATATAATATAATACATCCATACACAGTTTGATTTTTACGCGTTTGTTTTCTTTTTTCTTTTCTTTTTTTGGGATTTTTCAGATTTTAGTGCGATTAAATAGTACAAGAGATAGAGGGCAAATGATTTGATCTGTTTTATATAGGGTATATATATATATATATATATAGTGATATAGGATTATATATAGTTATAACTGACAAGTATCAATCAAATGTCTTTGCAACAAGAAGTTTCAGAGAATCAAGCTGTTGAATTACAGTATCAAGAAGAATATGATGTTGAAGATGAAGATAATAATAGTGGTCCAATTCCAGTTACTAGATTGATAGGTAATGGTATTACAGCTAATGATATTAAAAAATTACAAGAATCAGGTTTCCATACAGTGGAATCTATAGCATATACTCCAAAGAGACATTTAGCTGTAGTGAAAGGTATATCAGAACAGAAAGCTGATAAATTATTAGCTGAGGCTAATAATTTAGTTCCACTAGGTTTTACAACAGCTACAGAATTTCATCAAAGAAGATCTGAATTAATTTGTCTTACAACCGGTTCAAAACAATTGGATACTTTATTAGGTGGTGGTGTTGAAACTGGTGCTATAACTGAAGTTTTCGGTGAATTTAGAACTGGTAAATCACAACTTTGTCATACATTAGCAGTTACTTGTCAATTACCAGTTGATATTGGTGGTGGTGAAGGTAAATGTTTATATATCGATACAGAAGGTACTTTTAGACCAATTAGACTTGTTGCAATTGCAAGAAGATATGGTCTTGATGAAAATGAAACTTTAGATAATGTTGCATATGCAAGAGCTTATAATGCAGATCATCAATTACAACTATTAAATGATGCTGCTAAAATGATGACAGAGTCAAGATTTTCATTACTTATTGTTGATTCTATAATGGCTTTATATAGAACAGATTATAGTGGTAGAGGAGAATTAAGTGCTAGACAGTCTCACGTTGCTAAATTTATGAGAATGTTACAAAGATTAGCTGATGAATTTGGTATTGCAGTTGTTATAACTAATCAAGTCGTGGCTCAAGTTGATGGTGGTGCAATTTTCAATCCAGATCCTAAAAAACCAATTGGTGGTAATATTGTCGCTCATTCTTCAACAACTAGATTATATTTTAAAAAGGGAAGAGGTGTTAATAGAATTTGTAAAATTTATGATAGTCCGTGTTTGGCAGAAAGTGAAACTATTTTTGCACTTGGTCAAGGTGGTGTTATGGATCCAACTGATGAAACTGAAAATGAAGAAGAATGAATGCACGCACATATCCCCCCATTTACTTTATCTATTCATTTCTAAATATACTTAAATACCCTTTTATTATTTTATACTATTTCTGTAATCTTATTGAATGATTTCGTTTCTGTGTTTTTTTCTTTTTTTTTGTATTTATTTTTAATTATTATTACTAAATATATTACAACCATTAATAGTAAAAAAAAAATACATTTACAGAGAGTTTTAGAAAACTAATTAATTAAAAAATTAAGTAAACTATTTATTCAAAATTCAGGGGCCATATTTATATCAAACCATCCTAAAAAGTCATCTCCATTTTCAACCCAATTTGCTCCACCTTGTTGTTGGAAAATAGAGTCAATAAAGTTATTGTTTATAACATCAGAATTAGCAGGTGATTGATTATTGGAATTTGTTCCAGAATTTGTATTGGTAGGATTGCTATTACTAGGTGAATAGGATGAAATTCCTTGATTTTGTTGACTAAATTGATCAGCTATACTAGATTTTTGAGAAATTTGTAATGGTTGTTGTTGTTGCTCAAGTATATTTGTTCTGGCAGTAGATGGGAAAAGTGGAGGTGGAACCAATCCATTAACACCAGCAGCAATTGAAGTAGTAGATGGAATTTTCACAATTTGTGGTTGATCAACACTTCCAGAATCAGCAGCAGTTGGTGGTGGAACATAGTTTGAAGATCCAACAGTTGAATCCTTTTTCTTCTGCCTTGGCTTTGTTTGTTTCTTTGGTTTAACTTGTGACTGGATTGGCGTTTGAACTTGAGTTGTTGGGGTTGTAGATGGTTGACGTTGCGATTGATTCTTCTTTGTTTGAACTTTGGGTTTTGTTTGATTGATTGAATCTGATACATTTTGAAATGCTTGTTTATTTATATGCGACTGTGGACCTTGCTTAACGGGTAGGGAACCGGTAGCTTCAAGCATGGCAAGTGGGATACCATTGATTTCAGTTGGACCAGTTAATCCAGCTGCTGTTGCAGATGCTTTGGCATTTAATATGGCTTGATCGGTAGGAACTAGTGTTGTGACAGTGGTACCACTTGGGGTTGTAGTAGTTATAGCAGTAAAATCATCTTTTGTAATTTGATTATAGAAAGGCAATGGTAATGGTCTTCTTTTACACTTAGTTTTTTCATCCAATGTAGCATTAGTTGATCTACCATCTTTCTTATTTTGTGCTTCTGTAATTTGTCTACGTCTAGCTTCATGGATACACCAAACTAAATCGTAGAAAAGAGATCCAGTTAAATGTGAACGCATTCTAACAATAATTCCTTCAGTTTCGGTGAATAACTCTGGGTTGGTTATAATGACAAAGTTTAATTTCTCTAAAACAGTTGCAGTTCTACTAATATCATTTTCAACGTCCTTCCAAGCTGCCAACATATTTCTGAATAATCTATGGACAGTTAATATGGATTGTCTAGCAGAATCAATATACTTAGGTAATAAATAAGGAGTCAAGTGTAGTCTGAATAATACAAATGCAGCCATGGTAACAGAATGTCTCACGTATATTGGATACTCCGTTAGTTGTCTAGTTTCTGTTAACTTTGACATAATAGTAACAATTCTTGTTGCAGATAAGTATGATTGTGTAACATACTTAGTTTGATCTTCACTTGGGGTTTCCGGTAAGAATGCGAAACAACACACCATAAGTTGAACATACAAATAATAAATTTCAACAACAATATCATCAATCTGTAATTTAAATGCTAGTCTTTCAAGCTCCCTCTCTAATATAGACAATGCACCTGCTCTGTTTTTAGGCTCCATTAATCCATCAGGACTTGTCACACTCAATCCCATGACTGAAATTAGTTTAGCTTGGAATATAGACAAACTTAGTAGACATCTAAAATTCTTAGGTAGAGATTGATCAACTCTTGCACTTTCAAGTAAGAAATCTGTCTGAAGTGAAGGTGGTAAACCAAGATTTGAAGACCAAAATTGTTCTCCAAAGAAAACTGCCAACCATGTTCTTGTTCTCCATTTCTCAGCATCTGGTAATGCAACTTGAGTTCTGGAAAATTCACTTATAAATTTACCTCTATGTAAACCTAATTGAAGTGATAAATTTTTAGCCAAACCTACAAATCTATAGGAACAATCATCCAAAACTTTTTGGTTTGGTAATGGCCATGTTCCTAATATAAGAAGTGCTTGGACGATATGTGTTGATCTTGGTGTTCGTATCCAACATGTTTCGATAGCCAATTGTTTAATTAAAGAAGCCAAAGAAACATACAAACTAGGTTCAGGATCTGATAAACAGGCGGTCAACATAACGGTCCAGAATAAAAGTTGCGATTGTTGGTATAATTCAACACAGTCATTCGAGACCATAATTGGAAGATATGGTAAATAATTTGTAATGAAACGATGATGCAGTTCTGTTGCTTTTTCAAGGGAAATTTTAACATCCCCTAGATTAAACTCTGTAATTGATGTATTTGGTAAAACTGCTGTAGTCTGTACCACTGTATTCATATTTGTGGAAATATAATTAGTGGAGGATGATGAATTGCTGTTTTCTGTCTTAATATTGATTGGACTGAAACTACTATTAGTAGTCAAATCTGTGCTAAAATTGTGCGGCGATTCTGTAGTTCTTCTTATAGCACTTTCTAAGGCAGGAGGTAATGAGTCTTTACTTTCTGTTGAATCATTAAGGAGCGGAGTAGATTGAGATCTTGATTCGGCAGAAAGTAAAGTTGGGTCTTTTTGAAGATGTGTCTTGGCTACAAAAGATGTTCCATTGTTTTGAGGTTCTGGAATATTAATGTTTGCCTCGCCTGTATTATGATTTTGTGACATCAATACCTGTGATATCAGACTTTCGTTTCTAGTTAAAAGTTCAATTTTGGATCTTAATTCGTCAACATCATTTCTCAATGATTGAATTTGAGAACCTTTCTTTGGTCTAAACTGGGGATCTATTTCACATTTAAGATCCATTCTCTCACATCTTGAACATGCTCCTGGAAATCTATCAGAAGCATTACATTTAATCTTATGTTGTCTACAGTGAGTACATGATGTCACTGGTCTATGACCTGCTGGCGTATTTGTATGCTGAGGAGGATTATGAATTTGTTGTTGTGGTAGTGGTGGTGGTTGCTGCTGTGGCTGTTGTTGTTGTTGTTGTTGATAATGATGATGATGATTATGCTGTAATTGATGGTTAATTTCATCTTGTTGTGATTCCTTTAAAGTTTGTCCCTCTTCTTTCTTCTTCTTCGTTGGTTTAGATTCAGTATTTTGAAGTTTTCTTTTTGTTGCGGCGGGTTTAACAACCTTTGGGCTATTTGTTGAAAGAGGAGTTGAATTCTTTGAATTTAGATCACTAGAAGGAGAAACTAATTGTCTGGCAGATTTGGATATTAACCAAGAATTACTGTCATCTTCTTCCAGTTTCGGAAGCACTGTAGGCAATTTAGATGTATCGTTATTCATTTTTCCAATTTGATCACTTGAATAGTTATTATTTGAGGACATGTAAATATTTAAAATATAAATTATTTGTTTTAAGTTATATATACATCTATTTGAAGCGTGTTATTGTTGAGTGTCTCAAATTTAATTATAAATCCATTAGAAATGAAATATTATATACTATTTGGATTAAAAGTTATGGAATCAATGTGGGGTTAAGAAAAAAAAATATGGATGGGCTTAAGCAATTGAGATATATCAGTATTGTTTTCTATATTTTTTTCTTATAATTTTACTCACTAATAAGAAATATATGTAACTCTGGTCTGGTCTGTTATTGTGTATACAACCTGTTAATCGATAACTATATTTTGAAAATATGCTAAACACTCTACTTAGAGATACAATATTAGTACCAAATTTACACTCTAGTTAATACTATATAAAAGGGAAAAAAGGAAATTCTACGTTTTAATTCTTCCACTTTGGAGGGTCCTCTAAAAAACAAAAAAAAAAAAAAAAAAAAAAAAAATTTGTTTTTCGCTTATATAGCAGCTTAAAGTACGTTTAGAGTCAAAAAAAATTGGTCTCTTTAGCTCTAATAGCTGTATGTTTAACTTCACTTTACAAGTATATATTTCAGTGCTTTCACTTCAATTTTATGGCTAATGTACAATCTATATATATAGAACACAACCATATATTTATTGGGAAAGGGTACCTATAGTATAGTACGTATAGTTCTCGGACGTAGGTTGTACATTATATATTATAGGCGGCACGGCCGTACTCCAGGTTACGTACGTGTATGTTACACGTACAATAAATTATATCACGCGGCCGCGTTCCATGGCGCGCACACAATTTAGACGACCGTACGATCCGTACCAAAAACCACCCCTCATGATGAAGAAAATTTTCCAAAAAAAAAATGTTAAACGTACCGTTCGGAGATCAAAGGGATAAAAATAAAAAATAAATAAAAAATAAATAAAATAAAATTATGAATGGTAATTAGTCGTGTAAGGCACAGTCTATTCCGTATGGGGTGAATCTGCTGCCTTTAATGAATAATATATATAATATATATATATGTATATATCTATCTATCTATCCATTCATATGTGATTGATGTTCAATTATCAGATAAGAGAGAATTTATTTAATACTTTTGATTAATTAAGATTAAGGAATGTTATCATTGAAAGAGAGATTTAAGCTGTGATACCTGAATTGAACCGTATCAATGGTTAAATTTGTACTCAGTTTTCACTGCACATTTTAAACATGTGGGGAAAGGCATTGAAGTGTGTATTATTTTTTCTTTCTATACAAGGTGATTCCGGACTTGAGTTGTTTAAATTACAACAGACTACGGTAACTTTTTAATATTTATATATATTTATAATGGTTATTCTGAATAATTTGATAGTTAGGTATAAATAATGTTAATTTTATTTGGTTTACACCTTGGTGTATCTTAAATATGGCTTAACTTCCTTGAATTCACCAAACTTCTTTTTAGCGTCTTCATTTGAAACAGTTGGTGGGATGATAACATCTTGACCAAGTTCCCAGTTAATTGGAGTGGCGATACCTTTCTTGTCTGATAATTGTAAAGCATCAATAACTCTTAAAACTTCAGAGGTGTTTCTACCAATTGATGATGGGTAAGTTAAAATTAATCTAACTTTCTTTAATGGATCAATGATGAAAACTGATCTAATAGTTTGAACTAAACCACCGTTTAAGTTCTTGAAACCTTCTTCATCAACCATATCGAATAAGTATGAAACTTCTCTTGAAACATCACCAATGATTGGGTAACCGAAATCTTTACCTTCTAAAGCAACTTCCTTAATATCTTCAATCCAATCGTGATGCTTTTCAACACCTTCAGCTGATAAACCGATTAATTTAACATTTCTAGCATCAAATTCTGGCTTTAACTTGGCAAAGGCACCTAATTCAGTGGTACAAACTGGGGTGAAATCAGCTGGGTGGGAGAATAAAACGGTCCATGAGTCGCCAATATACTCATGGAATTCAATGTCACCTTTGGTAGTTGGGGCTTTGAAATTTGGAACAGTAGAACCAATTCTAATTCTTGGTTGACTAGCAGCATCAAAAGTTAAGAATCTAACTGGAGCTGATGAAATCTTGAATGATGGAGCAGATAATCTGGTAGCTGTTCTTAATAATTGTTTGGCAAACATTTTATATATATATATATTTATTTATTGATGTCAAATAAAATTTTCTTTTGTCCTATATGTCCATCCAAATCTAAGACTCAATTGATTAAAATATACAGTAATAATGAAGAAATATTGAAAGGGACAAGAACAAAGAAGGCCAAAACTCACTTTGCAAAATCCAATTGATTACTTGACATGAGTTTTTCAATATAGTGTAAAGCCATAGTATTTTCTGATTAGGTAATATATACCGTATATATTAGTATGTGATGATGTAATACTTGGGTTTATGATCGCGAAAGGTGATAATTATTCAATCGCACGTGACAGAATAGACAATTACTTAATATTTTATTATATTTATATTTTTATATAGATATTTCAAGTAAGTGACGTAACAACAGTTTTTTTACCATCTAAACGGTTCTACTAGTAAGATTAAAGCAGATAAATAATTCAAATTAATCATTGGATATGTGACACATAAACAAGCGATTAGAGGGGACAAGAATTGACTATTAATTGAGTATCATATCTCGCTTAAGACTTCAGCAGATAAATCCACTGTATATTATAATTAACTACACGTATATAAATCTAAATAATACAGTAAAAATTTACCCGCTGGTTTAAAATCTGATACCATGAGTAAATTATAAATAAAAAATTCCAAATTTAACTCCGCAATTAAGTATATGTGTTCAAAAATACCAAAAATAAAGTTATAAAGTTATAAAGCTATAAAGTTAAAGTAAATAAAAATAAATAAAATAAAAAAAAGCTTAAAAGGCTAAAAAAGTAAAACAAAAACAAAAAACAAAAAAAAAATCGTATTGATTATAACGGCAGTGCAAATCCTTTTTTTTGTGTTTTGACAGTTCTAAGCTTTTTTGTAGCAACTTTCAAACTGAACCTCCTACTTATTGCTTTGAAACTTGTCAAAACTTTATAATAATCCTTATTTGCTTTAAGTTAATTTGAAAAAAAATATTAAATTTTTTCCAACTCATTGGTTATATAGTTATAATATAGTTTATTAAGAAAGAGAAATCAAAGTCTCAATATTTATACGGGTTTCAGAGGTTGATTAAGTAAACGAATTTTTTTTACATATTATACTGAATAAAGATGAGTTCAAATGATTATAGAATTAAAGTAAAATTATTAAATATGTGATTGAAAATACACCAAGTGTATATAGTTAAGAAAAACAATACAAAAAATTCACAAATATATAGCTATATATATATATATATATACTGCAGGTAAAACCTTTCAAATAGAAATATGGGGAAATTTCAAGATTTTGAAAAAGAAAAAACAATTAAAGTAAAAGATAATAAAATATAAAGCAAAATAAACTAATATTTAAAAATAATTATTAAAAGAAACCATATTCCAATCTAAGTAATCAATTGAATTGAAAAAATTACAAGTTACAAGTTAAAATTTAATAGTATAAAAATATGATGAATACATTTTCCCTTCAAAAAGACAGCTAAAAAAAGTGTTGCAATAGTTTTCGAGAAACCCAGTTTTAATTCACTGATATCAACATTCGAAGGGTGTGTGGCCGAGAGGTTTAAGGCGTCAGGATCAGATGAAAAATATACGTTTTCTATCAATCACTAAAACAGGTGATTAAACCTGAGTTATCACTAGTACTTTCCCTTATAATCAGGGAGCAAGACTAGGGAAATGATGGGAGATAGGACGTGTAGCTGATTTACCTGATTATCCACCAGGATAGCATGGGTTCGAACCCCATCGCACTCATCTTTTTTTTTAAATTATTATTTAACTAATTACATATATATAATTGTATCATTTAAAATTAATTTAAAAACCATAAAATTAAGTTAACTGGTCATTTTTAAATAGAGTGGGGAATAAAAATTTAAACTTTTTAAAGTTAGATGTGCACCGTGTATTATTCATCAAACATAATTTTTTTAAAATTGCTATTTTTAAGTGTCTACCGCGCGAACTAAATTTTTTTAAAAAGTTTGATTTTTTTACGTCTAGATCATTTGAGGCTAATGCCTTGGCAATATAAATTAAAATTTCCTAGTTATAAGTTTTTTGTATGTGGCGCATTGATATAATTTGAAATTAAAAGTGGCTAAGCCACTTGTAACAATTACAAATTTTGTACGAGATGTGTACGTGTATAATGTGTACAAGCCATTCCTTCATATATATATTATATATATATATATATACATTAAATTAACCTGCATATAATTAATGATCGTATTTGAATCTTTTGCAAAGTTAAGTGCATGAAATATGCACTATTTTATATATATCATCCCAGTGTAGACTATATAAAATTATATATTATATCGCATGATACAAGGTGTGTGATAAATTTCGTACGGGGGGGAGAAAGAGTTCATAGGGAAGGCAATTCGGGAAAAAGTTTAAAGTTGTATGCGTTATCTATTTATATCTCTTCTCATCCCCTTTCACAGTTTAAATTTAATTTATGTGATTAAGTCTAGAACTTGTTTCAAGTCTGATGTTAGTATGATATCATTCGTATAACTTTATAGAGAATATATAAATCTTTAAACATTATTATAATATACATTTATAATATGTATATATATCATATATATATATATTGAACTTTCTAATAATTACAGAACAGATTATTTATATAGAATAGTATTTACTATTTATTGTATAATATATATACATATATTAGACTGGAGTTGTATCTTTTAGTTTAAGTTGTAAGTACGCATTCACACCCCTAGTGATATGTTATTCTAATTGAATATATAAAAGGCTTTCAGGATGATTTATATACAAAAGAAAACATCAACAGTGCCAATACTAATGAATCCTTGTATAGTCATCCATTTATATTGAAGTACCCATCAACACCTTCCACTTATAACCGATCTTATTTGCATTTTCCCTCTCTCGATCTCATTTGCATTTTATCTCTCTCTCTCTATCTCTCTATCTCTATCTCTCTCTCTATCTCTCTCTCTATCTCTCTCTATTAAAATTATGGAGTATACTTTAGTTTGGTCTTGCCCATTTGATCAATTAAATGCGAAGCTTCTCATGTAAAAAAAAAAAAAAAAAAAAACAGTACGTCCCCCCGCAAATATATATATATATTTTAATTTTTTTCTTTTTTCCTTCAAAAATTGGGGAGTGGTGGAAGAGAGGGGTGGCCTATGGGCCAACCCGCCGTTAATTTTAAATAAATTCCGGCCTGCTATAATTTTAACTCCTTGCGGTATTAATTTATAAAAAGAGGCAATTGCGATCGTGCAAGTGCGAGTGCGAGTGAAAGTTATAAAATTATTTCTGGTGCGAGGTGCGTATAGAATTTTTCTTTTATAGAAGGCCCCCCGCATAGGAATTTTTCTTTTTAGTGACATTTTGTGGAGGGAGGCCCATAGCTTGTGGCCGTATATTACAAAACAGGCTTAAATATTTAAATTTATAGAGATCTCTGTAAACAGTAATCAAAAATTTTTGTGTTTTTCTTTATTGTTTGGTCTGTATATATTCTATTTAGTTTAAATTAATAGCATCATATACTCTTGAAATTCACTTGGTTTGACAGTAATAGAGAAAAAGAAGATCCACGTTGTTGGTGGGGAGTTTAATTTTCAACTCTTTGATTAGAATAAAACTTTAGTACAAGTCAAGATGATGCCAATTAGTTGTATAGAGTGTCGGAGGAGGAAGATCAAGTGTAATAAGATGATTCAATGTAACCAATGCATAGTAAAGAACTTAGAGTGTCAATATCCACCTAAGTTTAGATCAATTCAAGTTGAATCTCTTATAGTTGATCCTAAAGATGATATATTGAAAAGAGAAGATGATGATAAGAGTATACCACTTAGTACTAGTAGTCAATCTCCACGTGAATTTCCGATACTTACATCCATTCCTCGGATTAAGAGATCTATATCGACTAGAACTGAGATCGGTACTAATAACAGTGATATCAGTGTTAATGGTGGCAGTGGCGGTGATAATGATGATGTGTTACTTGATAATAAGAGACGACAATCATCTGCACCTCCTCTTGAATGTAATGTTGATTATGGAGGGGATAGTAATAATAATGGTACGAGTAGTTTAATATGGAATTTAAGGAAAGAGAATGAAGCATTAAAGCTAAAATTAAAAGATCTGAAGTTGAGGTACAAGAGAAATAGAAGTAAAGATTACTCTAATGACGAGACATACTATGACAATGATAATGAAAATGATGGGTTTGATACTACTAATATTACAAATTGTGAATCATCTAAGTATTATGGTCCTAACTCAACAAGATTTATGATTTCATCGTCACTAATGAAAACTGATGCTAATGATTTAGATGATTTTATGAAAGTTAGAAGACAGATCAAACAAAAGAGAGAACTACCTATACTTTATAATCCTACCACTAATGAACTTGGTTCAAATAAGGCAAAATTTGCAAAATTGAAATCGAAGAAAAATATTGAATTACTAATTGCAATTATAAACAAATTTTTCCATTTAAAGTTACACTACTTAAATTATATGAATAGAGAAAATTTGGTGAATTTTTTAAATAAATATCAAAGTTCTAAGCATTGGAAAAATGATGATGATATGTTATTGGTAATTATAATGATTTTAATTGTGGCGATTCGTTCAATTCCAAAGACTGATCCATTATTAGTTGAACATAAAATTGATTACAAGACATGTAGACCAATGTTATTTAAACAGTATAAGAATTTGAAGAATGGTATTCAAGTTGAAACAACTACATGCTTACATGCATACGTTTTAGAATGTGAAGATTTTTTTTATAACGACCAAATTGAAAGAAGTTGGAGTTCTTTATTTAAAGTTGTTAGTACTGCATATGCTTTAGGTTTACATGTTTATGATGAAAATATTGTAAATACATTAAAATTGGAAGAACATGAAAAAGCATTAGATGTTGTTAGATCAAATACAAAAGCTTCATTATGGTTTGTTATAAATTTTATTTCTGCAACACTATGTTCAGTTTTAGGTAGGCCTAATCCTGTAACTTTCAATTTTCAACCGTTACTAAGAAATTATGAAATTAGATTAAATTATAAAATGGCATTGGCAGAATTAGTTAAAAAGTCAACAAATGTACTTATTGAATCTTATAAAATACAAATCAATTTTGATACAATTCAGCAAATTGATGAGTCTTTTGTAAATGAAGCTTTAATATATGAAAAAATTTTAACAGATACAAGAATAATGAGAGATCTGAAAACAAGAGATGATTCAATGTCAAGTTATATTAAATTACCTGTATTTGATGGTAATAAAAATACAAAGACTAATTCGAAATCAAATTCATTCAAATCTTTAAGTCACTGCACTTTAAATAAAATACTTAATGATTGTCCATTGGATATAAGATTTACCATTCTTCGTCCTTGTCCAAATCATGACATTGAAGAATCATTTTGCCTATTAAAATCAGACTGTGATACTTTATCAGATTTGATTCTACTGTATGGGAATAGAGCTAAATTTCATCAACATTTCATGTCTTCTTATACTAAATCATTAGAAACATGTCTAGATTCTGTATTGAAGGTATTAGAACACAGTCAAGAGATAAGTGAACAAATGATTAAATATTTTGGGTACCCTTGTTTTCAAGAAATTTTCCCATTTTTTTACACTTTTCTCTATCAAACATTTGTTGTTATTTATACAGTTATGCATCTTGGTTTTAAAAAATTGATGCCCTATTATAGTGAATTGGGTCAAGTTAGACAAAGATTGATGAAGTTATTTGATACTGTTGGAATAGATTATTGGAGATCGAATGTTATTAGAATTGTTCAGTATATTAATGACATGTGTGATAATTTCTTTAGACTTCATCTTGAAAATGAACAACAACCAACACCAGTTCTATTGAATGGGGAGAATAGAAATATTTCAAATACTAAATTAGAGTCATACTCACAACAGCAAAAGTATACTCAACCACAACGTATTCCAAGTTTAATTTTCAACAAACAGTTTCAACAAACTATACCTCAACAACTTGAACCTTTACAAGAGAATACCACAATGAGAGCTCCTCAACAAAATAGAGGATTTTTCCAACTTGGTATGTCTGTAATTCCAGATACTGATAAATCATCAAATGATGAAGATTCAAAAGTTGGTACTCCAAATCTTCAATCACTACCTTCATTTTCTAATATACAACTGCATAACATTCCAGAACATATCTCAGGTAATATAGGTGAACCCTTGGATAATTCTTTACCAAGTCGACTTGCCTTGCAAACTCAACCCGTTCAATCATATTCTTCTTACACTTCTAATTCATTGTCACAAGTTTCACTTTCAAACTATAATTTAGACTATTATAAACCAAATCAACAACTGTTCCCAACTACTCAAAATCAAATTAGTGACTCCAAATTGAAATCTGACTCAGAAGTTGAAAATGTTGACTCTGAAGAACATTCGCAAAATATCACCATTGATCCATTACTTGGATTTGATTTAAATGATCCATTCTTTGTCCAATATCCATTCAATTTCAATTACACAGCCACCTCAAATGATGTTAGTAATAATAATAGCACTGGTAATGATTCGCAAGATAAGAAAAATAGACCAGAAAATAATAGAGTCAATTCTAATGACTCTAATGAATTTTTAAGTATTATGGAAGGCACAGAAAGTAGAAGTGAAAGTATAGACTATACCAAAGATTGATTTTATAGTAGTAGTTATATCTATGTTGCATATATATATATAGAATGTGGTATATTTTTATAAAGCAATAACAATAAACCCGATAAGCAGATAAAATGATTTGTAATCATATTCGTAAATTAGTAATTAGCCAAGTAATGAATGAATATATAAATAAATGAGTATAATATATATACACATTTTCCCCACGGGCAAAAAAAAAAAATAAAACAATAAGCAGGGCGCAGTGCATATTAACGATTGCGTAAGTAAATGCAATTAATTAACCAAAAATAAAAGATTTTACAATGTAAGAATATATCAATTACATTACAACAATAGATAATTATATCAGTATGTTCATATCATCTATTGGCTCTGTATATCATAGATTTTAATACATATATTATACAAACGATATCAATAAAAGATATATTAGATAAGCTATTTCGGCGTTAAATAAAATATACGATGAATAATTATAACGTAAATTAGATTAAAAAAAGTTTTGATGATGTCATTTTAAGGATAACTAATTTAAAGGTAAAAAAAGGTTATATTAATGTGTGAATGACTCTTTATAAATGTAGTATAATGTATATTGTGTAAATGACTCTTTATAAAGGTAGTATAATGTATATCATGTAAAGTATAATTAGTATAAATAGATGGTGTTTCTCTTATCCTTTATTGATTTTTATTAAAGGAGACTTTGTTGATTTTTTTTGGCTCGTTTGAAAGTATAGAAAAAATTCAAATATATACAATGACTACAAACTATACTGACAACGCACCAATTGAACAAAATACATCAACATTCAATCAAATTGAAGATGATATCTCTAGTGATGATTTCACTCAGGCAAAGAGTAAGATACAACCTAACCGTATGATTGTTACAAAGCAACCAAAATCAAGAGAAGAGATTCAAGTTCCATTTGAATTTGAATGGCCAGTTCCAGATAATGGATCTTATGGATCATTTATCGATGGAGTTGGATCGTGTTTAGGTATTTTAGGTATTATACCATGTTGTTTATGTTTCCCTAGTCCGTATAAAGATATTCAACAAGGTTATGTTGGGTTAGTTACTAAATTTGGACAATTATATAAATCTGTTGATCCTGGTTTAATTAAGGTTAATCGACTATCAGAAAAATTAATTCGAATTAATGTCATGTTAAAGACTCAACAAATACCAACACTATCATGTTATACAAAGGATAATGTTTCAATTTCAATTTCCAGTATATTATACTACCAAATTGTAGAACCACATACTGCACATTTCACAGTTACACATATTGATGAAACATTAATGGAAAGAACACAAACTACCCTAAGACAAGTCGTTGGATCTAGAAATTTACAAAATATCATTGAAAGAAGAGAAGAAATTGCTCAATCAATTGAAGAAATTATCTCAGATACTGCTGCTTCATGGGGTGTTAGAATTGAAAGTTTACTAATTAAAGAATTAATTTTACCTGATACTGTTTCAAGATCACTATCAATGGCTGCTGAAGCTAAAAGAATTGGTGAATCAAAAATTATTCAAGCAAAAGCTGAAGTTGAAAGTGCTAAATTAATGAGAAAAGCAGCTGATATTTTAGCTTCAAAACCTGCAATGCAAATAAGATACTTGGATGCAATGCAAAATATGGCTAAAACTGCATCTTCAAAAGTTATATTTATGCCAAGTCATAAAGACAGTGAAGATATTATTGGTAATTCAAATACTATGGCAAATATTACTGAAGAACAAGGATTCTCTCCAGTTGATGTATCAAAAATTGTATCTTTAAATGAAGCACAATGATCTCTTTCTCTTCTCTCTTTTCTTTTCCCTTTTCTGTTTTCTGTTTTATCGCGTCTTCAGTATACGTACGCGTGTGTACGTGAGTGTGCGTACGTACACCTTCGTGCCGCTTTCCCACTAAATGTTTCCCGTGTTAAAATTTATTAAATTTTGCAGGGCCCAGTAAATTTAATAAAAATAAAAAAATAAAATTTTAACTACACGTTCGCCGTAAGCGCATCGCGATCAAATTATTTTCCCCAGTAAGTATACTTAAATCTTTCCCCTTGCGCACATTTAAATTTGCCCCTTAAATTGTTACTTTCAATGGAAATTTTAAATTTTTTAAATTTTTTTTTTTTTTTCTTCAAAAATTACATCATAAAACAACAAAAAAAGTTTTTTAAATTTTTTGTTTTATAAGGCTGGGAAATTTATAATGTTTCATAGTTTGTATCATTCTTTTGTTTTTGTTCATTATAACTTGTATGGAATAAATATATTAGTAATATATATGGATATAATTTTTCATTAGGTTGTATTTAGTTTTAATTTATAGTTATAATATTTCAGTTTTTTTTTCTTGTCTTTTGTCAAGTTTTCTTCTAATCTCAAAGTTTGTTTTATATATATATATATATATATACATATATATATATATGTCTATTTAGATAGAGAAATAGATAGGTAGGTAGGATAAACTTCTATCTTTGATGGTTCTATTCGATATAGAATTGAACAAAATGGTTGAAAATAATAATAATAATAATAGAAAATATTCGGGTGGGCTTATTGGGAAAGAATCATTAGAAAATTTAACGGCATCTGTTGAAAGTACATTTTCACCACATTTAAATATTAATAACAAAAAATTTATAAATTCATCGTCATCTCAGTCTTCAAATGGGAATAGGAAACCACCAATTTCAACGCCTCCACCACTTCCTTTGAAACCTCCACCTCCACCACCAACTGGGCAGCCTTATATTTCTTCAACATCATTTTCATCAGGGGATATGACTAAAAAAATTGGGAATCTTACTAAGAAACTGAAAATTTTCAATCCTCCTAAAACAGGTCCTACTATCAGTACTGCAGTAGTAGGTTTTCAAGCTCCACAATGGACTAAAAATAATCCCTCGTACTCATCGTCATCTTCATCATCGTCTATTTCATCTGCAACTTCATCAACTACTCCAATTAGATCAAATAATGTTTCACCGGTACGCTCCATTTATAAGGCATCCCCGGTATCTAAGGTATCTTCAAATGGTAAAAAATTATACAGTGTGGGTCCACCGGTTTTCCCTGGTTGGAATCAATCAAATTCAACGCCTAGTACATTGGTATCAATTCCATCAAGTGGAGATAGTGCTCTTAATAAAAAATCTCTTCGGATCAAATTGAATGAAAATTGTGCATTTTGTGATTTACCACTTAAAAATACACTTGTGTTTGATGAATCTTTAGAAACTGAAAAAATTGTTGAGTTGAAATGTGAACATAACTGTCATGAAAAGTGTCTCTTGTTAGAAATGGAATTTATATCTCAGTTTAATAATGTATCAACGGCATCGTATTTCCCTCATTGTCAAGCATGTGGCAATGGTAAAAGAGCAGTACCAATAAATCAAACAATAATAAATGAATTAATAACAACTTTAATGATTGCACCATTAGCTACAGATAGTTACAATAGCAACAACAACAATTCAAATCAAGATTTGTTAAGTTCAACCCCACCAAGAGTCTTTTCAAATTTACTTGTTTCCCCTTTGTCTTCACCAGTTTTACAGGCTCGTAGAGGTAAAAATAATGAGGTTATATCTCCTAACAATGTGACTCCAAATACACACAAGAAGAAACCTTCGAGAGGTTCATCAATATCTGCTATATCTTCTATAATATCATCAGCTTCTGTAAATTCACCAACAACGGCAGAATTCTTTGGTGCTAATTTACCAAATAATAATAGTACTTGGAATTCTAATTTACCTTTATACTTATTAAGAGCAAGTTTCATTAATGATATGCGCAATTTATCAACTAAAGATGAAATTTGGGACGTGGAAGATAACAACGTTAAATTGACAGAATCTTTAATTGATTCATTTGGAGATTTAAGATTATTTGATAAATTATTTATTAGTCATCGTGATTTGGTTGATTGGACTGAATTATACTGTTATCTGTTCAATAATTTATTGATTATGGTTAATTACAATACACATGTTTTCGAAAAAATGGTTATATCCTCCTCGGTCTTTATTGATATACCGTCAGATTCGGTATTAACATTACGTTCTGCAGGTGAGAATATGACCCCACGTCAAATTCACCTGAGTTGCCCAGATTTAAATGTCTTGGAGAAATGGAGTATTGCTTTAAGTCACAATAATACAGAATTCCCTAGTGAATTGATCACTTCAACAATTAGTGAGAAAGAATTTAACTCTGTATTGAAAGATGATATTATAGCCGATGATACTAAACAAAAAATTGCAGCTGGTGTCAATCCAAGATTCTATGAATCAACAATTACTTCTTTAATGTCAAAGGGTAAACCACAAAGAATGATATTCATATTGAATCAACTATTACCATCTGCTCATTCGCTTATCTCTATTAAAAACATTTTGAAAAGTTTACTAATGGTCAGAATTGACATATTTGTTATATTTGTTTCCACTCATAGATTGGATTTAAATTCAAAAGTACTAGATACAGTTGATATCAATAAGACTTTAGACAATAATGAACAAACTAAATGTCTCGAGAAAATTAACAAGTATCATGAGACTTTATCAAATATTACACCAATGGTGAATTCAAATATTGAAAATGATTACACTCCTGGTAGCAACGAGTCTTGTCAAAATAGAGAAACTGTGGAAACTGTAATGTCAAATTATATCGCTAGACATACACCTACTGTCGATCTAGAAGACTTCAGTACTGTTGTACTATCAGGATCCCCTTTGATAGATTTAAGTGATTTGAAAACTTTCCGTAACATACTGATTGAAATAAATTCCACTCCTCATGCTAGAAATAATAACAGTGTTAATAATAATAGATCCAGTATTGCCAATTTAGCTAATTGGGATGAAGCAATGGAGATTATATGTGGGAAGATAGGCCTGGAGTTTGATGAAAGTGATTTTGATAGCTCAACTGATTCAGAAGGCGATGAAACTTATGACAATGAGGTCAGCATCAATAGTTCAAATTTTTCATCTTCGTCACAGCACAAAGAAAAAAAAGATAACTCAACAACTTTACAATCTAGAGTCAAGAACAATAATAATACTAATACTAATAATGATAACGATACTAATAACGCTAATGACAACAATTCCAATAAGTATATAAACCATCTTGAAAACATAGAAATAGGATATGGCACTAAAAATATAGATAATAATGGTATAGATAAAGATCTGAGCTGGAAATATCTATTTGAAGATATAGCTAATGTCCTGGAAGAAACAAAGCATTCTCAGCCTAATTCCAATGAAATTTAGAATATTATGAAAAGCTCTCATATGGTTTCTTTTCTATATAGATAATATGGTTATATTAATATACTTATTGTGTGCTTTATAAGATAAAACTTGTAAAAATAAATAATCAAATTTGTATATACTTTAAAAGTAAATCGGTAACGTTTTGAAATTAAAGCATATTGCACTGCAACGATTTGTAATATTTTTATGCTTTTTTTTTAGTTAAAATTTTTAATTTTTCCCCTTTTTGTTCTCTGTAACTCCAGTTTTAACCTTTTTATCCACTTTATTCTTCATAAATTATAATAACAATCGTGAAATTATGAGAGGTGTCTTATTGTTAATGCTGAATCTGTATTTGGCATCTGCCCTTACTACATATACTACAAGAGTAAGGAAGATTTAATTATTTTTCCCCTTTTTTCCCCTTTTCAAATATTGGTTTTTTTACTAACAACACCATATGAAATTTTTTCAGTATAATACCGGATTTACATGTGATGGGTGTATTCTTATTACAACTGCCGTCTCTTTGCAAGGAACTTTGAACACTGAAACACAAGCTGTAACTTCAACTTCAACATCAACATCAACATCAACTCCAACTTCAACTTCAACATCAACTCCAACTTCAACTTCAACTTCAACTTCAACTTCAACCTCCCCTACAAAGTCTACATCAAGTTCAACTATCATTAATACTTCGTTGCCTCTTGAAACAACTTCCACTGTAAGAATGCCAAATGCACAAACAACGGAGTCTCTAGTCATTACAACATCGGGTGTTATATCTACCTTCACTGAGGGTAGTGCGTACACTGATACATACTATATATATACCACAACTGCTGTCATTGTAGTTGTCTCCTTTACAGTTACAGAAATTACCGTCGATACTACAATGTCTTCAAGTAAAGAAGAAATTGTTACATCGACATTAATCACCACCCCAGTTACTACATCTACTATTGTGTCTCCGATATATTCTACAAGTTTTGGTGGGTATTTCAATACTTCAACTGAAGATATATTGACAAACTTTGAAACGTCACTTGTAACAGTATTCTCTTATTACTATGCTACTTATACAAATACAGATGTTTGGCTGACGACATACTACAACACCAAAAGTAGTGAAATTGCTTTCACATCTACCTACTTGATTTGGGAAACTGAAAGTATGACATCATTTAGTACTGGATTGCAGATAATTACTTCTACTTATTTTCCAAAAACCATTACCACTACATATATTGCAACTGATACATCAGAAACTATTGGCACTACTAATACAACAACACCCAAGTTGGTTACGAGTACACGAAAGTCAACTACTAGTGTCTCGCCAATCATTATATCTACCACTTCTGAGAGCTCTAGAGTATCAGAAGTCTCGAATATTATTAGTTATTGTGTTTTATGGTCCACTGTTGGATTTTCTGCTGCTTCTGACAATTCTCAAAGTATGCAAGAAGTTGATGGCATTCTATCTGGTGTTGGAAACGTTCAAAAGCTTAACTTCCTCGGTATTGGATTTGCAACATACGGATTCCTAGCTTCTTTTATCTTGGTATTGTTCTGATGAACCCATTGGATATTTGCTCTGTCTACTATATAAGCTTTTTGATAGCTCGTATACATCCAATTCTTTGCACTCATATCATCATTTGCTGCCCATATATCATGTTTCTGAGTGAGAGGTTTACTATCTACTATACTTTAATCTTAGAAGTAATTCACACTTGCAATATATATATTTTATTTTTTACTTTACTAATTATAGCAACTTACGTATATATATACTGCAAAAAATAACAAAACTAGCAATTGGTCAAGGTTAATAAGCTATTGAATAGAATAAAACTCTTTCTCTTCATCAGTATTGACAATTTTAGGTAGCAACCAGTCTTTCAAGTAAACAAAATATATTGGCCGGTCATCTGTATCGGTCTCTTGTTGTTCTTGAGGAGTATCTGCTTTTGATTCCAGAATATTTAAATTTTCCTTTTGTATAGACTTGTATTTAGAGAAGAAGGAAACGGTACTAGCAGAGAGAGTGCCTCCCGAAATAATATATGTGAGCCAAGTTATAATACTAAGTGCCAAGGATGCTTTCTTTAACTGACAATTACCACTTAGTTTGAGAAGCAATTCAGATTGTAATGTTGCCGTTGATAAGTTCCCAGAACTGCTTGTACTAACTATATCATTTATTTTATCGTATAAAGATGTACTATTGGAACCAATAATCTCCTCAATTTCATTTAAAAGAGATTGTGATATTGATGTTTCGTTAAACTCCAAGTCATAGTAATTATAGAAATATTGAAGCTCATCTTCAGTAGAGACACCTGATAAGTTATAATGAGATAAAAGACTCTCGATATCTGAACAAGACAAAGAAGCATATTCACTTGTTTGAAGTACGGAGTTGACAAACCATAATGCATTCAAACCTACTTCAGAAGTTAACAAGTTTGTAATATAGGCAGTTTGTGCCCTAGAAATGGAAGCCAAAGATTTAGACTTTAGATTCAAAGCAAATGTAGTCAAATAGCGATACTTGGAAGATTTTTTGGATTTAAATATCCCCGAAGTTGTTTCTTCAGTACCAGAAATAGAAGAGAAGATGTTAGGTAAGATATAATTGTAAGAATTTGTACTAACACTTGCAACTGCAGCTGTTATAGCAACAGCAGATTTCTTCCAAGATTTCGATATATCTAAAGTTGAATTACTAATAGACTCGTCATCGCTATAAAGTGATGAAAGATCACTAGCTAACGATGATAAAGAACTTTTATCCTTGATAAGCTTTCCTGAAATCCCTAACATGCAAGATCCAAGTGCAATTTGAAGAATACGAGATATTGTAGAAGTGCTGCTAGTAGTAAGTGAGACCATTGTTTATAATTGAAGTATACTCTAAAAAATTAAATACGTTACTGTTTATCTTTATATTAATAAAGGTATATTATTGCCTACTTTATCATTTATATTCAAAATTCTACAAAAATAGGAAATCCAAGCTTTCGAATTTTGTTTCCCTTTTATGACATTGAAGCTGTTGTTGATCACCGCCGTAAATACTAAAAAGTCAAATTTTAAAAGTCTGAAAAGAATTAAATGTTTAATGTGTACCGTTACAGAAAGACTTACCGAATATCCTTAAAAGGGAAACTTAAAAGTATATAAATAGATAAGGCCGTGCTGTATTTTAACACAAAGTTTAAAATTCAAAGATTTAACGGTTACAACGATACTATAAACACATCTTTAAAGTGATAATTACTAATATCTTAGTAGTATGTTAAAGCCCATTGGCAGATTCAACTATAGGTTGAATTAAGATATGTTTAAATTTAGAGACAATTTTCCTTCTATTGTAATCTCTTCTCACTAATCGTGTGATCTTTAATTATAAACCCTTGCACCACTTACCCCACCATTTTAAAAGCAAAATAGAAAATTGCGATCACGTGAAATATTGAAATTCCGTTGAACATTGTCGTATTGCAACATGTTACCCATTTTAAACTGTTTTTTTAATAATAATCAGAAGCCGGAACAGAGATATGTATAAATAATACAGTTAGTAGTGGTAGTAGTAAATGACTTCTTCTACGGATCTATTTAAGTCTTAGTTATTTTTGTGTACAATCACGCAATTTCTAGTCAAGATCTTACTTATAGTTTTATATCTCATCGCTGAAAACATGGGGTGTATATTTATTGGATTCATTATTGGAGATGAATATTTATGTAGAGTAAACTGAATATAAGGAGGTAAATCTGCCCTTATTTTAAAATTTTTCATTCAATTGAAGTATTTTCAAAATGTTCTTATTATTATAGTAATAAAAAATTGTCTTAAAAGTCAATATAATCAGTCACTGAAACAATAATAATAATAATAATGTCAAAGGGTATGTATGGATCCAATTTGAAATATGTATATATATGTGTGTATGTCGTTTTCTTGTACTGACAATCAATTACTATTATAGAATTACATTTCGACACACTTGCTGTGCAAGCCGGTCAAGAAGAACCAGAATCTGCCAACAGATCAAGAGCTGTTCCAATCTATGCTACATCATCATACGTTTTCAGAGATTCTGAACATGGTAGTAATCTTTTCTCTCTTAAAGAACCTGGTTATATCTATTCTCGTCTTGGAAATCCAACTACAAACGTTTTTGAAGAGAGAATTTCCAAGTTAGAAGGTGGTTCTGCTGCCGTTGCTACAGCTTCAGGTCAAGCTGCACAATTATTAGCTATCACTGCTTTAGCTCACAATGGTGACAATATTGTCTCAACCTCTTTCCTATACGGTGGTACTTACAATCAATTCAAAGTTGCTTTTAAAAGATTTGGTATTGAAGCTAGATTTGCTCCTGGAGATTCAGTCTCTGAAATTGCACCATTAGTTGATGATAAGACTAAAGCAATTTATCTTGAATCAATTGGAAATCCAAAGTATAACGTTCCAGATTTCAAAGAAATTGTTGAATTTGCTCACTCTAAAGGTATTCCTGTTGTTGTTGATAATACATTCGGTGCTGGTGGTTATTTTGCAAGACCTTTCGATTTTGGTGTTGATATTATTACCCACTCTGCCACAAAATGGATTGGTGGTCATGGTACCACTATTGGTGGTGTTGTTGTCTATAAAGATGTTACCAAAGACAATGGATTTAAATTCCAAGACTGGCCTGAAAAATATCCTCAATTCTCTCAACCAGCAGAAGGTTACCATGGTGCAGTTTTGAATGAAAAATTCGGTGATCTTGCGTATATCTTACATGTCAGAATTGAATTATTGAGAGATCTAGGTCCTACTTTAAATCCATTTGGTTCATTCTTATTATTACAAGGTTTAGAAACTTTAGCTCTAAGAGGTGAAAGACATGGTTCAAATGCGTTCAAGTTAGCAAAATATTTAGAACAATCCCCATATGTCTCTTGGGTTTCATATCCAGGTTTAGAATCCCATGAATATCATGAAAATGCTAAAAAATATTTACGTAATGGTTTCGGTTCTGTCTTATCATTTGGTGTTAAATCTATTGAAAATCCATCAGGTAACCAATTCAATGAAAGTGGTCCTAAATTTGTTGATACTTTAAAGATTTTCTCAAACTTAGCTAATGTCGGTGATTCTAAATCTTTAATCATTAACCCATGGACTACTACCCATGAACAACTAAGTTCTGAAGAAAAAATTGCATCTGGTGTCACTCAAGATTTACTAAGAGTTAGTGTTGGTATTGAACACATTGATGATTTGATCGCCGATTTTGACCAAGCATTCAAAGCGGTTTTTGAAAAATAGCTTTTTCTCTGCTTTTATGACTCATTCATTCCTCCTTTAATGTCAAACTATAATTTTTATTTTGTTAATAATTATTAATTATCACTAATTAATAGATAAATCATAAATGATAAATGTAACGGTAAAACTTAGATTTTGTTGCACAGCCTTTGGATTATGTCAGAATTTATAATTTTTATTATTTAATACATTTTCTCCATGCATACAAAAAAACATTATAAATTTATAAATGCCAAAATGAAGTTGATAGATATGTCCTCATATATTTGTAACTTCTAACTGTCCTAAGCATATCATTGGTATATATCAGTTACCAAATCATATATCAATAATGGCCACCTCTCAAGATGAAATTCCAGTACCAACCTTTACATACAAGCCAATGTCGGGAATACCATCTAGTATATTAGACTTGAGGTTATCTGTCTCAGTAGACAAGTTGATGAACTCTATAAACAACTTACATGATTACATAGAGGCATTATTTAAATTTGTAAAGGACTTTAAACAAAATGAAGAAGGAGAAGAGCCAACAAATATAACACAGTTACTAGAATCTGCTGGAAATTTAACAATGTTTGATGAACTGAAACAAGGTATTCCTTGGACTAACTATTACTACTCTCCTGGTGAAATTCCAAAAGAATCATGGACTATAAGGGATGAACTACTAGCATCTGTTGTTTCCCTATCACACATATACAATATACTTACGCTAGATGCGTTAAATAAAGATTATGAGGTTGGAGACCTTAATGATAATACATGGAAAAGGCCATCAAATCTAATGAAGAGCTCGTTCCCCATATTGAATGAGTTTAGGGAAGCTATTGGTAACCAATGTGGATTGCACTCTTCTAATATCAATTATATATGGCATTTAAATACGGCTTTGATTCAATTGGTTATAATATTCAAAGATATCTACAATACTTACAGTGAGGTGGATTCGAGATTTGGAGAATTTGATAAACTACCAGAAAAATTGGCAATATATATCAAAATACTTGTCTTTATATACAATGAGATATCAATCATAGAAAAACTTGGCTTAAAGGAAAAGGAGAAGCGCTTTAGAGACAAATTCACTATAAATGTGGATTCTTCTAGTAAGAATGAAAGTGAATTTGTTAACAATAGTGGAGTTTTCAAGAAATATTTGGAGATAATATATAGCTATTATTTAGCACTTGATTACTACAAAAATGAAAAGATAGGGGTGGCAATTGGATTGACAAAATATGGATTGATAAACTCGATGGATCAAAATTCGATGAAATCAAAATTAGGTATAAGTTCGTTGAAATCTAAGAAACTAAAAGATAAAAGTATGTTCAAAGAGAAGGTTCAAATTTTGAAATCGTTAGAAAAAGTACTGCCACCTGTTTTTAAAAAAAATTTAGTTATTGTGATAAGTTTATTGAAAACTCTAAATATCAAATTTGAAAAAGAGAACAATACTATAGCATTTGATAAAATTCCATCACAAGATGACATTGAAATAAACTTTCTATTTGGTTCAAATAACTTGCCTACAGGAATGCAAGTTCCAATGAGAGGTGTAGAAAAATACATACCTCAATGTATTTCAACATATAATTGTGAAGGACCTGAAAGTCGGGCCAGAAACTACTTTTAAAGATTTGCTAATTAAGCATAATGTGATGCTTTAATATTTAATTCGTATTTATATATTTTTATATAATGAAAATCTTTTATGCATATAAAATACCAATTTGGTTACACCAAGACCCTATTTTTCCGTAAAAACCAACCACTCTATTACCATCTGGAACTGTAAACTTATATAGGGTACCTCCTTCTTTTCCAAACATAGGACTGACTCTTTTATTTGTCACAAATTGGACACCATCAACCCACTTACCAGATCTGACATTACATCCAACAAGATACTCATCTTGTTCTAGGAAGAAATCAGAATAATGTGATTTAGAATTACCAAAAGTGGTATAAGATTCGTCTCTGAAGTGGATTTGGAATCCATCTAGTGCCATTCCATGAGTAATTCTAATCATTGCCACTTGTTTGTTCAAAGGAATTAATGCCCTTGAAGTAGAACCTGAGTCAGATCCATAACTATCACTGCGTCTAACGCCCAAGTTTCCTAATTCTGGTATTTGTATGGTTGAGGAACCATCAGCAAGATATTTGGCAAGATCACGAATATCCCTTCCCCCAAATCCACAAGCTAATACATTGATTCTTATTGGAGAATTTTGTGGGGCACCTTTTTCAGCTAATTGTGAAACTAACAACTTGTAACTCAATCTCACAACTTGTTGAGGCTGGGCACCTTGGTAAACTTGAGGTAGATATTCATAATGAATCTTTGGGAATTCACCTCCACAGAAACACTCAATCAAGTAAATTCCAGTTTCAGATTTAATTTCCAAAGTATCAGCATTAAGAGTATAGAATGCTGGTTGTGGATTCATGTCTTTTCCTGCACGCATACCTTGGTTTAATCTCAATTTAGTTGGTCTGAAAATTGAATCAGTGAAATCAAATGGGATAGCAAATGCTGGATGATATAAGAATCTTAACAGATCCAATCTATGCCATCCTGGTTCATCTTTAGTCATAACAGGTGCCCATTCATTTTTTTTCGTTCTGGTTGAATATCTTTCTCTAGTTAAGAATTTACGATTCATTGTAACATAATCTCTTAACATAACACCAGATTGTTGATGTGGACATCCAAGTGAATGACCAATTTCATGCATAAATGCACCTAAAGAGACTGTTAAACATTCCCAATATGAACCACATTCATTACAATCATTAGCAACTTCAGCAGTATTTAATTTTGTAGTATCGGTAAATGCTTTATGAACTGATTCCATATTAACTGGCCATGAATGTAATCCTTGAGAACCAAATATTGCCAATTTAATTCTATCAGTTCCTCCACCTAATGCAGCATGGCCAGTGATAAGCTTTAAATTGGTATCCCAATGAGCATCTAAAAAGATAACAGCGGCAAGAGCACGAGCTTTGTTAGTGGATTGTTCACTGAATGCGCCACCATATTTAGTAAGGTCATTCAATGCTATATTGAATAATTCACCAGCTTTCTTTGCCTTGGAATTCTGTTGAGCAAACTCTTTATCTCTAATTTCAGCAACGGTTCTTTCGGATCTAATAACATGAATCTTAATTTCATCTCTTGTCCGTCCTTGTTTCTCTTCAGTTAAACTTATTGTCGAAAGTGTCTTTTCTTCAACAAAACGGAAAGAACGTTTACCTAACCCATTTTTAGCCATTTCATCTTGAGTAAAAGCTTGCATAATTCTACCCCCTGTTCTTAATTTTCTAATTGCAGTTTGTAATCCATTTCCTTCGAACATTTTATCACTTGGACAATCAAATACCTGAGGTGAATCTTTTCCCACAATAACACATAAATGTATCTTTGGAACAAGTGATTCATCATCAATTGGATCATAAGTGATTGAGGTAGTTATAGTATCGTAGATATTGGCCTTTGGGGTTATTGAAGGGTATCCATTCTGGAAAGAACCATCGATGTGTTGTAATGTTAAATTGTTAGATCCTTTGGTTAAATTCAAAAGTGCTTTGAAAAATCCTCCATTGACCTCAAAATATTGAACAGGGAAAGTATCACAACTAATTGCTATCAATCCTTCATTGAATGCAGTTGAATGTCCTTTCAACAAGTAAACAGGAACTTGAAGTTTCTCGTAATCTCTTGGTAAATTTTCAAATGTAATAGTCATTTGATTATATGGTCTTTGGTTGTTGATTGAATTGTTCCTAAATCAATGTCCTTCTCTTATCCTATAGATATATATATATATATATATATAACTAAATTCATTAGTCTGACATCATGTAATTGTTAGCCAAACTGAAACCGCTTGGAGAGATCACTGCCCCGATTTGAAAGGTGACAGCTGGCACAAATTGCTGTGGTATACACACACATTTTTCTCTCTCTCTTTACATAATAAATTATATAATTTTTTTTTAAGAAAATTAATATCGTCATTTGATTAGAGTCATATGATTTGTATATGTGTTTTGCTTAATATATAAATCACAGTAGATATATAATATATATATATATATCCTATTATCATATTTCTCTGGGTGGTTGAATTAAATCATATTTACTGGTATTAAGAGTATCCTTCATATTTTAAAGTATTTAAAATCAATATTACGGGTCATGTAAATATCTGCCTAATTTTGAAAACTCAAATTATCGGACCTGCGATTGATTAATCTGCTAAAAATACCATTAGCTCATCGTTTGTGATTCAAAGTCTAAATCAATGAAAAGCTTTTTATAGTTCAAAAGTGAAATAAGGTAATTGGAGAAAGTGGGTTGTTAATCTTTCTTAATTCGAATTCCCCCTTTTTTTTCAATGGAGAATAATTTAAACTTTATTTCCACCATATTTTTAGCTTACTAAAAATATTAGTATGATATAAATACGAGTGTAAGTTTGAATTTACGCTTCATTTACAATACACACCGTTAAAATTTTGATGGTTTAAACTCCACATGTATATCTTTGAAATTTTAAAACTAAATCTTAGAGTAAAAATTAAAATGAGAAACAAAAAAAAAAGAATTTAGAAATCTTGCATAAGAAATTGTTTCAAATTTTCAAAATTAATTGTAATTAATCACTGAAAATTTCTATTCTCAATAGTTATTTCTTCATATTGGGACTACAATTTCCACCCATGTGTGTGTACTTTAAGCGATTCAAAGTGTGTGCCATTTATGGTACAAGTTTGAAATCTTGGAAACTTGAAGCACATGAAAAGAAGAATAATAAGAATCCTTCGTTTGAAAAGTAACGTAAAAAGATTCACTTTGAGATATTTATAGTAAATTATACATAAATATACATGATAGATGCATCTAGTAGATCACTTCCTATCTATCTATCCATATAAAGAAATAAATGTTGAAAGATTGATATAATTAGTCAGAAAACAAACAAGTGAGCTATATTTAGAAAATATATATACTCATAACTGCATAAGAATATATATAGATACCGTATATAATATATATAATATACTGTATTCCTTATTTCCTTATATATCTAATACAATACAATAGTAGTTTTGCCTTATTGTCAGAAACAATGAATATAAAAATGAACTAGAGAAAAAAAAAATATTATATTTAATAAATCATAATGATTAAATACCTCGCTTATATAGAAGTTTTATATTGGTTTATCTTCCAAGAAAGTTTCGACACTTTCTATAATTAAATTTATACATACTCTTAATAGTATTAAACGGTTTAAAGTACCGATTCTCCAAATAATAAAGCCATGACTGAAGCGACTTCAAATTTTAATCTGATTTGTAAAATAAATCAATTGTTTCTCGACATTTTTCCATAAATAGAACTTGCCAAGACTTTAAGTTGAACAAATTTTACTGACGTACTTTTCAAAACCAGATTTAAATATAAAAAAAAGAGTAAATACTAAATACTACATTAGTAATTAGTATCAAATAGTAAATAGTAAATACCCATGATCAATGGAGTATATAATATATTTATATATAAATAAAACTGAAAACAGGTTCTACAAATACATGATTTATCCCCTTTAATATAGTAAAATGTATACTGAGTTATCGGTATTAAAGGCAGTTAAAACCTACTCTAACACATATATTTGAAAACAAAGTGGGGGATCAAATCTTTGAAGCTTGATAATTTATTATATTATACAATATTTGTCATCAACCAAAACTTTAGTATATATAATAACTTATTATATATTTTCAGTCAAAAGGAGTAGATCATTTTGATACCTTTTCTTCTTTTCTTTTTTTTTTCTTGTCCAGCATTGCATATGCAGATGTTTGCGCAATAGGAGAAGAAAAATGATTCACCCCTGTATCTACTTCCCCTTTGGGCGTATACTGTAATAGGTTGACATTTTTTGTATTTTTCTTTAAAATAAATTTAATAAGTAATGGTAAGTCTATAAACAAAACAAGAGAAGAGTATAAATTGCTTTAGATTACCTAAAGAATCGAAAGCATTATATATACTCTACTGGGTGTATGGAGTATAAGCCATATAAAACATACGATTTACTACGCGATTTATATAATATATATACAAGTAAGAAACGGATCAAACTTGTTACTTGACCATACTAGACTTAAATATATGGTTGAACATAGATATATAGTTAAAAATAAACACAACTCTACCATTTAAAGATGTAAAATAAACAATTGATTCAAATTGAAAAGATATTTGAAATTTAAAAGAAAAATGCCAAGTATATACAATATATTATTATATATGCCATATGGTTAAAACTTCCACCTATAGCCAGTATAACTCATATAGCATCACTAGATAAACAAGAAAAAAAATAAAAAAATAAAAATACTAAATAGTGTGTTATATATATATTATATAATATTATATAATATTATATAATATGCGTGTGTGGAAGAGGAGAATAATTCGGTATATAAAACAATCTGCGGTAATTCTAAACAAAATCTTTGAACTTTACAAAAGAGCAACACAAAAAGAATATACCTAGATAGAATAAGAAATTTATGTAAAGAAACAAACCACCTCTTAACCTGGTAGTATCGTACACAATAATACATCCCACATTATCAGACCATAGCAAAACAAAAACAAAAAGAAAAGAAAACTGTAAATCATTTACAAAAATTAATCCTTATGCATAATTCCAACCGAACCGATTTCAACCAACCCACGGTCTCAATAAATATTATATTATATATATTATATAATATATATTATATATAATTATACATACCACGTATATGTATATATATCTGCGGGGAGGAGAATGAAGAAGAAAAAATGGCTTAAAAATAATTACAATAACTACAATATATACGGGAAGATCGTTGCCAATACGCACCTACGTACGTAATGCCATATATATATATATACACCACCATATATATATATATATTATAATACATATATATAAGAGTCATATAAAAAATATTAAAACACAAGCATAATACAATTTATTATTATTTTTTTAAAATTGCATATATAGCGGCAGTGTAATTAAAAATTGCATTTCACACAGAATAAACAAACAGGCAGTTCCATATAACAAATTCGTATAAATACATGCAGTGATACACTATGTTTTATTGTTAAATATTAAAACTACAAATATTGCATATGTCATTATATCATATATCATACCATATATATAATATTATTATATAATATATATATATTTAAGATTTCTTATATATACTAAACATTTAAAATTGATTTATAAACTAATACTTAAACTGCATACATTTAAAAGTAATTTACAATCCTGCAATATATGTAACATGTACTATACTAATTTCAAAGTGATATAAAATTTGTACCAACGATCCCATACGTACACGTAAACGCATATAGTCACATAAGTACGTACGTACGTACAATACTAGCACAAAGCGCGCATTGACACACACACACATGCGCACACACAAGAATTTTCTTTTCTTTTTTATTAAATTAAACTTTTTTTCTTTTTTTCTTTTTTACTTTTACTTTTTTACTTTTTTTTGTTCATTCAAATTTTAAACGCGGTACACACTAAAAATGAATTAATTTATATCTATAATTTCCCCTTCTCCAGTTATTTTTTTTTGTTTTCTCCCTCCCTTCCTCCCTCCCTTCCTCCCTAGCCTTCCTTTCCCTTCTCT
>JAJLSX010000079.1:26789-56054 GCA_030567815.1 Ogataea piceae | reverse complement strand
GCAGTATTCAATCAGCGTACAAATTTTATTAACAATAAAAAAAAAATTTCAAAATGCCCTTTAAAAGGGGAAAAAAAGAGAAAAAATATTTTTTATTTAAACAAAGGAGAAGATACTGTTATAAAACTAAACATTATTCCTCTTTAAAGTTGGAATGTATAGTTACTACTTAGTTTCCTCTTGATTTATATATATATAGATATATATATATATTTACTCTGGTATAATCATTAGGTATACTTAGATAAACATTACAAGTCCTTCAATATAGTATTCCATCATTTGTATCCCATTTACATATATCCTTTTTGTATTATAAAAGAGGAAAAATTTGTGCTTTTTAAAAAAAGAAGGAAACAAATCTTATACCAGTCTTGTTTATATATCCATCGCCATAGATAAAGGAGAAATAATCAATTATAGAAATAAAAGGCAATAAAGGTTCTTTATTTTCAATCATACACACATTCCCTCCCCCTCTCTCCCCTTCCTTACCCCCATTGTCTATCAAGTACTTAGTCATTGGTCATTTGATATCAATTAGTCAGTTTTAGGTTTTATAGCGACATTTTATTGATATATCAATCTTTCATTTGTATATTTGTTTTTATTCATCTTACCCTCACCTTTATCTCCCTTCCATATAAAGTTCATTTGAGCTTATTTTTTTTTCTTCATATAGTGACAGGTCACAATATCACATAAGAAATTTTATATTTGAGTCAACTTTTAACATTGTCAAGTATTCAATCGAATTTTGCCTATATAATACACCCACTCGGCAAAACTTAGTTTTCATCCATCTGTTTATTTATTCTCTTTCTTCTTCATCGCATACACATATACCACAATGTTAGAGAAAAGATCGTATGGTCCTCCAAGGAGATGCTATGCTAGAGCTTCTTCATCAAGATTAGAAGCAATTGAAAACTATAGAAATATCACCTCAGTTAATGAATATCTACCCTCAATTACTAATCATTTGAAAAGTTTAGAATTATCTTCCGAAGTTAATCCTTCCATGATTGATTTACAACCTGAAGTTAAATGGTACATGAGACCATACTTGGTTAATTTTATAATACAGATGCATTGTTCAATGAGACTAAAATCACAAACTTTATTCCTATGTTGGAGTATAATTGACAGATACTGTGCCAAAAGAATTGCTTTCAAACAACATTATCAATTAATTGGTTGTACCGCATTATGGATTGCAGCTAAATATGAAGATAAAAAATCTAGAGTTCCAACTTTAACAGAACTAACTTCAATGTGTTCTGGTGTTTATGAAGAATCAATGTTTAAGGAAATGGAAATTCACATCTTAAGTACATTGGGTTGGACAGTTGGTTATACTTCATTAGAAGATATTATTCAATTGGCAATTAAATATTCAGATCATGATGGTAAAGAAAAATTAAATTCTCCACTTAGTCAGTACGCTTCCAATTCTCAAACTGTTACATCAATTGCTGCAACTTCAAGATATATCTGTGAATTATCTTTATATGAAAGAAATTACTTAAATTTCAAACCTTCTTTGATAGGTTCTACAGCTCATTTAATTGCATGTGCAGCTTTAGGTTTAGATTCTGGTGCTAAATCTCTTGAAGATATATATCAACACTATCAATTTACAAAATTAACTCAACGTAGAGAACATTGTCAAAAGCGTACACAGTTAAATGATACTTTACCAACTCCAATGACTCCTTCTAAAGAATTTGATTTCTTTTACGAAGGTGATGATGAAGATGATGAAGATGTTCAATCTTTTGATTCAGACGTTGAAAATCAAGATCCAACGCTTCATCAACAATATGGATCTTTTATTCAAGGATTCGAAGGTATCGAAACTATAAAACAAATGAGAACAATTTCTTTAATGCTACTAAAGTCAATGTTGTCTCCTCCTGAAGTTCTAATCGAAAAATATACTCCATTGGGTGTCATACCTTTAATTCAAAGATTCATCAATGATAACCAATTGTCCTACTTATCTTCAAGTAGGGACTTGGAAGATATCGATTCAGTTCCTAAGCATATAAAGATTGAATTAACTAATTTGTTGATGAGATTGGGTGCTCCATTTGAACAATTACAACAACCTCAATCTCAACCTCAATCTCAACCTCAACCTCAACCTCAACAAACACAACAACAATTCTATCAATCTCCAATTTTGAATAAATCTTCATCTTCACCATTCAACTCACCTTCAAACTTCTCTTCATTTAGTTCAGTCTCAAGTCAAACTACATACGATTCAAGTTACGAAGAAATACACCCCCAGCATATGTCGAACAAACAACAACCACAACTGTCAAACGGTGAACCAAATAACAATATACAGTATCAACCTCAGCAACAACAGCAACAAATTCAAGCTATTTTAAGTAATGCTAGATATCCAAATTCATCTCCAATTCTGAATACTGAATAAATTTTATTTTCTAATGTTATTATCATATAGGTTGTGCGATTGACCTTATGTTTGAATATTGTTTGCCTGGTTGTAACCAAGTGTCTTCTTGCTAGTCCATCTTTGTATGAGACTATCCAGTTTATCACCCGCTCGATTCTGTATATAGTTTTCACTCGGTGTGTTACGGTATCAATTTTCTTCTCCGCCCTTGATGTTTGTTTATTTTTTGTTGGCTTTTAATTTTTTTTACCCCGTCATCTACTCTTCGAATAGCCCTCAAAATCCCCATTTTTACGAGCTGTATTTTTTTTCTTTTTATTTTTTTATTTTTTTGCTGCTCAAGCTGCCAGTTATATATATTGTTGGTCATTTTATTTCAAGAATATTACTGTTTTTACTTATCTCATTTGTTATCTTTTATATTCTCCTATATATTTGATATTTCAAGATTAATTCTCCAAAAAATAAAAAAAGAATAAAATTTCGAATCGCTATAAATTGATATTACATTAAAAACTCAGTAAAAATTAAAAACGCCACTAGTTTCATTACTTCAAAGGTTATATATATATATGAAATATCTATGAAGTGAGTTACATAAACTTATATAAGTATATATCGATTATTTTCTCATGGGATATCGCATGAGCTTCGAGATCTGTTTCACTTTCCACGTGACCCGCCTTTATTCTTTTTACTGCCAGTGTCGCTCTTTTTTTTCTTCTTTCTGGAGTTTGAAGTACCAGTACTGGTACAGCGGTCGGCTTGCGTTGAAATTCCGCTGCTTGATTCGGAGGTAATATCCAGTTTTAACTCAGTTATTTTAACATCTTTAGAGGGTTTCTCTGTCGGGGAGTTATCAGTTGTAGAGTCAGAAATAGATATGTCGTCACCTCCATCATTTCTATCCTCAGAAATGTCGTCGTCGTAAGAATATTCAATCTCTGTACTCATATCAATTTCCTCTTCGTTTGCATTCTCGCTGTTCGCATCTGAAAAGTGATTATTACCGGTCATTCTAGACAGAGGGACATCACTGTAATAAATATACTGGGTAGGTGTTACAGTACCTGAATATATTGGAGGAGGAGAATTAGATCTACTTCTAGCTTTGTGTAAGAATTTATCCATGAACTTACTTCTCTTGCGTAGAGGTATAGTTGGACTTGATGGAGGAGATGCCGAACCTTGTTTTGAAGTATCAGAGTATTCATCTGTTGTGTGGCGATACTGTATATGTGTACCATCATGCTTAGTTGTATGTCGGCTTGCCCATTGCTTGTCTTTATATTGTTCTAACGATATGGGCGTTATAAATTCTGGCTCAATATATGTATCACGTGTAACAATTATATAGACTAACAGAAGTGTTATGATTGTCAAGTTCAAGTAATTTAATCGTTTTTGGAAATTCAACGAGGCTTCATAACTTGACAGCTTGTTTTCGCTCTCACTCAATAAATCTTTGAATCTGTTGTTTTGGTAGTTGAATAGACTTTCAAAGTTGAAGGTCAAATCAGTGTTCAATTTTCTGAAGTTTTTCATCTGGCTGAAAATGGTCAAATTTAATTGATTTATTAAGTTGTTAAATTTTGAATTCTGCCTAGCTTCCAAATTTTCAAAAGCATTAGAAAGAATTTTGGACTGTTCCTCAATATATAGTAATGATAACGTAGCGTTGGATTCAAGTAATCCTAGTCTTTTCACAATATTTTTATAGATTGACTCTTGTGTGGTGGCCATTGCTTTAGGTTTGACCTCAGGTGCTCCATCAGCTTGTGCAGATGATGAAGCAGATGCAACAGAGGAAGATAATGATGATGGAGTAGCATTGCCGGAAGTTTCACGACAAAGTTGAAGCTCTTCGTTTCTTTTAAGCTCTTCCAAAAATTGGTTCAAACCAAGGTATGGAGTTATGATACATTCTTCATTTTCTTCATCACTACTAGATGCATTGATGACAGAAAAGTCCAGGTAGTTATCATTTGTCTGTATACAAACATTGAATGAAGGTTCATATGAATCGGTGTATAAAATATCAGAAGATGCGATTGCTGATATAAAGGAAGATTGGGATTTAAATATGTCCTGTAACCCTTCTTCACTATGGCTTGAAGATTTTGTAGAAGACCGACCTGAATATTCTGACCCGTACATGGTATTATCAGAAGATTTTCCTTCTGTACTCTTTGTTAGATTGATTTCTCCTTTAATATCTTTCTCGTCATTATCATGATCATTCTCACCATCACTTTCATCTTTTTCTTCTTCTTTGAATTGTTCAATCATGGTTTTACCATGAACTTGAACTGAAGAAATGGGACAATAGAATTCATCTCCATAGTAGGATAATATCTCTAATTTAAGAAATTTTGCCCATATTAATGGATTTTCAATCTTGAAAACTTGCAAGTTTCGCAAATTATCAGCCCTAAATTCTCCTAAAACTTGCCAATTTGTAGTGACTGGGAACCTATCACTAACGGAAATTCTAATATTTTCAAACATTGAGGAGAAAAACTCATAATTACCAATTAGTACTTCATCAACAAGAATGTCTTCACAAAGTTCAATGATAACATACATATTAGAGGCTTTACATTCGTTTAATAGATAGGAGTCTTTATTTTCATTCAAAATTGCACTTGCCCTTTTAGCTTCATTGTTGGTCTTGATGATTGTAGCAGCGCAGTCAAATGAAGCAAAGTTAAATCTATCTTTGTAAACTTTACCTTGATCAGAATCTTCACCGTTGTCACCAGAGGACACTCCACCAAACATTGAAATCTCAATCTCCATCTCTTCTCCAACTGGGCCATTCAAATTACTAGATAATTTCTGTTGTTGTTGTTGTTCCTGTTGTAACCTTTTTTTAGCCTGTTGTTGTTTCTTCAGTTGTTGATTGACAGTTTCATCATCATTGATTTTCTTCTTTTTCCACTCTTCAAAAGTTAAGAAATATGAATTTTCTTCATCGGTCAATGCCATTGACTCGTTGGATTCATTATTTAAAGATTCTGTTATATTTTTCAACGCCTGATCAATAATTGCTTCTTCGTTACTTTCTTCAATTTGTGGAACTTCTCTAGGTTGAGTTGAATTTTGAATAGAAGAATGTGGTTCTGTAACTGGGTCTTTGGATAATGAAAATGATTCAATAATTGAACTTGATGTATACATAGATGAAGAGGAATGATATGTAGTAGCATTAACGCTTGTAGTGGAAATAATGTCACTTGAACTAGGAGTACTGTTGATCAGAGCAGTTGTAGAACTGGTCTCAAATGATTCTATTAATTTCGATTGTAAACTTTCAATCATCTCTGCTATTGTATTTGAAACAATCTCACTGGATTCTATAATGTTCATATCATCAGATATGTAAATATTTCGTAAGGACGTCAATGATGATGATGATGATGATGATGATGATGATGATGATGATGATGATGATGATGATGATGATGATGATGAGTCTATTATTATATCAGCTGTCCTTGTTTCAATATTTGATGATCCACTTAAAATGCTAGCCTCTGATCTAGTATCAGTTTCTACTTCGACTGACTGGGAAATTGAACTTGCCATTGTTACGGTCGGTTCCTCCACTATAGTATTATTCGATCTTGTAACTGTTGATGAGTCTTCGATTGACATCTCCGAGGCTTTAGATAAAGATGGAACAAGTAACATGACCATCAAACTCCTCGTCACCAATGGTAACAACTTCAGACTAACCATAGTAACAGCGCAGTTATTTCTTTCTGATCTCTTTACAATATATGTTACAAATGACAGTTATAAAAAGAATAATAAAACGAAAAATACTTAAATTTCAATCAAATTAGACAAGTAAACAAATCATGGTGTGGCCATATAAACATAAAAGTTCGCCCATAAAGTTACGTAATTCACATTTTTGTGTGTTTTTTTTTTCTTTTTTTTTTGATTTTTCTTAAATTTTCCGTTTTACAGCATTTTTTACTTTGTATACTTGATTTTTTTGTATTTAATTCTTTTTTTTGTATTTGATTTTTCTCTTAGACAAGGTATTTTGATTGTTGTTTAGTGATAGACTTGGAGAGATCAATAATAGATATCAAAATGTCGGACGATCTCAGATTCTGTACAGTTTGTGCAGCCAATTCAAATAGGTAAGTAGAGTACAATTTAGATTTATTTTCCATTATATTAGAAGTATACTAACTAGTTTATACAGATCTATGGAAGCACATCGTATATTGAAAGAGGCTGGTTTTAAAGTGCGTTCATATGGTACCGGTTCAGCTGTTCGTTTACCTGGTCCTAGTATCGATAAACCTAATGTTTTCCCATTTGGAACTCCATATACACAAATTTTGGATGTTTTAAATTCACAAGATACCAAAATGCATAAAGTGACGGGTGTTTTAGATATGACAAAACGTAATATAGGGATTAAAACTGCACCTGAGAGGTGGCCATATTTCAATCAACCTGAACAAAGATTACCAGATTCATTTTATGCCCCAGTTTTTGAGAATAAGTTAGATTTCCAAGTTGTGATAACTTGTGAAGAGCGTTGTTTTGACTCTGTTGTGGAAGATTTTTTAAGTAGGAACTATTTCAGACCAAATGAAATCAACAATGCTGTTCATTGTTTCAACGTTGAGATCAAAGATGAACATGAGAGTGCGCTAAATGGTGGTAAAGCGATTTTAGACTTGGCCAATTCATTGACTAAGGCCAAAAAGGAGAGTGTTGAAGAAGAAGAAAAATCTATGGATGGGGATTTCATTCCATTTGAAGATAGAGTTGTTGATATTGTTACTTCTTGGCAGACAAGATTCCCAGGGTTGCCAATACTATACTCACTGTGCTATCATTGATGTTCCCTGCCTTCGGAGGTGAACCTAGCGTCTACGAAGAATGAAAAATTTATGTATTATTTTAGAGTTGTATAATTTTTAAGAATAAAAAAGCTAAAACAGCAATGCTGTTTTTATATTAAATGCTTGTGATGACGCCCGAGAAGAAGAGAAAAGTATTAAAAAAAACTGACTCAAATAAAAAGATAGAAATGAAAAATAAAAATATATATATATAATAATGCAAGGAATAAATTAATGATAGAGAAGTGAAGTGAATTGAAGTGGAAATAGGTATAAGAGAAGATTAATTTTTAGAAACGACAGTTCTTCCATTAACGAAAACTTTAATAACATTTCTATCATCACCATTGAAAAGCCATTTATCAACTAAATTTTGAAATCTTTTCATTGATTCGGCATGATTTAATGTACCCCATTGAGGTTCTTGAAATTTAAAAGTGTCAATATTTGAATTCTCACAATCTAATTGAATCAACTGAGAATCAAATTTCAAACCAACTTTGAACTGACCAATTTGATCTTGCATATCTAAGACTTTAGCACCTCCCATAGTTGCTAAATACAAGACATCATTTGTAGTTAATTTTTCATCGTCATCTTCAGTCTTCATAACTAAATGTCTTGAAACTAATAAAGCGTGTCTAGCAACTTCTAAAATTGAAGGAGAAAACCCACCTGAACAATCAGTACCCAAGCTAACATCTATACCATTATCTAATAACCATCTAACTCTAGCTTCACCACTAGTAATGGCAGAATTTGAAGTTGGACAGTGAGAAACACCTGAACCTGTTCTTTTCAAAGTATCTTTTTCTTCTTCTGATAAGTGAATACAGTGAGCTAAAACTGTTTTATTACTTAATAATCCACATTTATCATAAATATCTGTATAACTATCAAACTGTGGGAATAATTCACCTGTCCATTTAATTTCACGTTTATTCTCTGATAAATGAGTTTGACAGTGTAAATCTTTTGATTTTCTCAATTCACCTAACCATCTCATCAATTCTTCTGTACATGAACCTGCAAATCTAGGTGTTATGACCGGTTTAACAAGCTCACCACTTGGATCACGTTTCTCTAAATGATCTAAAACTTCCAACTGAGATTTTTTACATTCATCAAAACTTTCGATATAGTGATCAGGACTATTTTGATTCATACAAACTTTACCAATTAAAGCACGTTGACCTTTCTCTAGAGTTAAATCTGCCAATAAATTTGAAGCTTGAGTATGAATTGTGGCATAGTATGAGGCTGTTGTAGTACCATAGTTTAAAGTTCTATTTATAACTTTTGAATAAATTTCTGTGGCAAATTCCAATTCTTTAAAAGAAGATTCCAATGGGAAAGTATAAGTTTCTAACCAATCCAATAAAGTTGCACTACCAAATATACCATTATTTGGGAATTGAGATGCATGAATATGTGTATCAATAAAACCAGGGAAAAAAAATTGATTTTCAAATTTTGAAATATCAACAAATTTTAAATCTGAATTTGATAATTTTGTAAAATTAACTGTAAAATCAACTGGATTTTGGCAATTTTCTTCAATAAATTGAATAGTACCAGATTGATCAACACCAATGGCACAATTAACTAAAACTTGTAATTCACCTAAAGTTGGTGTATGAGCAAACGTACCATAGTAACAGGTAAATAAAATTGGTTTTAAACCTAATGGTTCAATAGTTTCTTTCAATAATTTTTTAGTCATAATGAAGAGATAATAGATAGAAGAAGAAAAACAAAACAAACCAAAAAAAATTACAAAAAAACAAAGATTACAAAATAACACAATAACCAAATCGAGGATTATAACTCATTTATATACTAAAACCCAAACGTATCGTTTAATAAATGAAATACTTTTATTAAAATCAGTTAATTTCATATTAAACAATTTTTTGGAAACGGTTCGGCTCTTGATTTACCAAATTGGGATATTTGAGAGATACCGGGACCCGCGTAAATCGGAGGAACCCTAAACATCTCCGCGGGAAGAAGGACCTTGTTGACGTATACGCAATGCGCGCATATATAACGTACGACGTACACGTACCGTGTACGTACGGTACTACGCATATACATGAATTCTCATTTACGTTTACGCGGGAAGGACTGGATTATATAGTAGATAATCGTTTGCGGAGGTAAATTACGTACTTATTACGTTACAGTGCTATATAATCAATTTACGATGCCTACATTGGTGGAGCGCTAGAGATTGCTTAACTTCATATATGCTGTAATACTCTATACTGTATATAAAATATGGCCATATCTATTATATACCAATATATAGTATATCACTAGTAATTAATATCTTAATTTGCACAGCCTATAATAGATTTATAAATGACTTAATACACGTGATTGATATACAGATCTGTGATTATATAATAATATAGTCACACATGACTGTTGACACGTGATGTTCACAGATATGATTATATAATTTATCACGTGATAAAGAGTCAATGTAGAGATGAAATACAAATTTAACACTGCCTTGTAACTTGACCAATTAAAATCCGTCAAAATCAAAAAAAATTCAAAAAGAAAAAAATTCAAAAAAAAAAAAATTTTGAGCAAATGAGAACCTCCTCGCACCTCTCCGTGTTGTTTAGTCAAAGTTTTATACTCAACAGCCAAATTTTCTATAGAGAGAGAAGGTTAGTGAATGTTTTCATTATTTATTATTAATAAATACAATGTATAGATAGTATACGTATACATACATACATATATATATTATATATATATACTTATACATATATCCAAATACAAAAATGGTTAACGTAAGTTTTCTTTTATATTAGATTTTATATATAGATGTTAATACGCATATGGAACATTCAATGGACAATTAGACAATTAGACAATTGTACAATTTATCAATTGCTGATTTAAATATATATATCCTCTTATACTAACATATCATATAGTACATTAACGCTCTTAAATTCAAGAAAGTTCCACACTTTGGTATCTTCAACCCAACCAATGTTTTATCATCAGCTCCAATTTTAACTTTCTGGGGTGCTTCAGCTGTTTGGGGTATCTTTACCTTCACTGAAAACTGGCCATTATTCCAAGATACTTTCTTCAAGAAAATTCCATACTTCGGTAACCACTGGATTAAAGAAGTTGACCCTCAAGATTTACCACAATAGATAATTAAACATTCATATATTTATTATTTATCACTCATGCTCCATATGTTATATTACCATTATTTTTTTTTGTTAATAGTTGTTTATTATCTATACAAATAGGGAACATTTATTTATATGTATATATATATATATATATATAATATTCAAAAGATACTTTTTATAAAAGATAACAAAAACATTATTCGTCTAACATTCTTTATTACTTGTACTTTTTCTGTAAATATTACATTCAATTGACATTAGTTTATTGGAGAATGAACTCCATAATTGTCATCTATATCACTATCACTATCACTATGAAGTAGTTGATCAGTTGCATAGTCATCATCTCCTTCGTTGTCGTCTTCTTCTTCTTCTTCTTCTTCTTCCTCCTCATCTTCGCATCCAACAACTCCCCATTCAATACCAGTAACTTCTTCTAACCTATTCAAAATATCATGAATTGGAGTAAATAACCCAAATTGCTTATATTCACCATCATATGAATGTAACATACCAACAACTCCAAGACCATTCTCCCCACCAGTGGCTGGATTTAAATTACTTCCACCCGTTGGAATTGATCCCCTTGGTATAAAACTTTCAATAAATGTAGAAAACATTGATCTTTTAGAATGTGAGGGTTGAAATAAAGATCTTGATGGAACTGATAAATGACGTCCATCTTGTGGTGTATCATTACTACTACCATGAGCTTGGTTCAACATTTCAGTAGTTCCTTTATTCACATTTGATAATTTCGATAAAATAAATGAACCAGAATCTCCTCCAGAAGCAAAATTCTTTTTCGATGATGAAATGATAAATTCAGATGTTTTCAATGATCCATCTGACCAGTAAATCATTTTCAACCCATTCAACTTACCATTTGTATAATTTGTAGTTGATCCAACTTTGAAAACCTCCAAATCTGCATGGTTTAACATGTTATTAGATGATTGGAATGACTTACTGGGTCTCAAATCGACAAGTTTTTTAACGTACAAGTTAGAAAACATTAATGATGGATCAAATTCATTCAAATTCAAATCATCGCCCAAATAATTTAAATATCTCTTACTTCCTTTGGAAGTTTGACCTTCACTACTATCATTTGTAATCTTAATAATAGCTAGATCTGATAACTTGTCGTTATTAATAACCCTCTCACCCCAGATAATTTGACCAAAAGAATCAACCGGTAAATTTCTTTTCAATCTCTTATTCTTGATTCTTATCTCGGAAATTGGATATGTTTCATCAATCTTCTTAATCACGTTATCATATGATTTAAACTCTTCGGTGTGAGCGTCATATTTCAATCTTTCATTCAATAGTGCATTCTTGTATAAATTAATTAAAACAGGAGATGGAATAGAAACAAGTGGATATTGGTCTTCATTTTCTTCTAAAGTGGCTTCATTTAGAACAATATGTGCACAGGTTAATCCAAATACTGAATTCGCATATTTTAATAATTTTTGATTCTTCGAATTGGCAGGAATTATAGGATATATGTAACCTCCTAAAGTACCTGATAAATTCAACGAGTTGTTACTGGCCATTGGCATGGATATAGGAATATAATCAGAGCTGGGGTTTAAAGTCCTGAAAGGTGCTTTGAACTTAGTCGATAGTTGCGGAATAGGAGAACTAGTGTTTCTCGTTGTTGGTGGAGCGGACACAGAAGTGGAGGCGGCGGATTTGATGGAATTCTTCTGTGTGATAAAATGGATCTCATCGGACGAAGTTGCAAAGAAATTAACTATATCGTAGTGTTCTTTGGTAAGTTCTGGGAATCCAAATATAAATGTAATGATTGAAAGATCTTCACTTTGGAAACCTCTTAATACAGGGGCAATGAAAGCACCATTTTGATCGACAAATAGCGTTTCCTTTGATTTAGAAACCAATGATTCCATGATCTTAGTGATTTTACCTTGATTTGGGAATTCTTTGGGTGTTGATCCAATAGGAAATAAAGATGGAGTCATCAATGTTATATAGTTAGCCAATTCTTGTGAGTTTGTATTTGGATCTAACAATTTCAACTTGTTTAGTAAATCGTAAAAATTCTTCAATACCATTGCTTTGGAATTATCGTATACAACATTGATCAATAAATTATCAATCAAATATAGAATATTTTTCACTAATCTACGCAAACCTAAAGAGGAAACGGTATTGAAATAGTAAGCCGGCAAATAGTTTAACAGTTTGTGTGATGAAACTGATTGAATTGTCATTTTCAAACTCTCGCTTATATTGATAGAAGCTTTGGTTAAGTTTAAAACAGATTGAGAAACATGAATTAATGTGTTGGATATATTGGTTGATAATAGTTTTAATTGTCTTTCAATAAAATCAACTAATTGTTGTAATTCTAAATCTGATGGGGAGTAATTTATATTGGGCGAATTGGTACTTGATCCAGAGATTCCAGGAAACAAGCCTCCTCCTATGGTACTGGAACCAGTACCAGCTCCCAAACTACCTCCCCCATAACCAAATATACTGTTACCTGTAGCTCCACTGGTGCTATGGGATGATCTCTCGGTCATTATAGATGTAGTTTCATCTGAAAAATTTGATTTTCTTCTACTATAAGATTGACGAGGAAGAGATCTGAGTTGATCCTCCTCATCTTCTTCAAACTCTTCTTCGTTTAATACACGAAGTGGTCTTCCAATTGAAGTAAAGGCTTTACTTCCTTCATCTTGTGATGAATCTTGAGTGTTGGTTCCTTTCTTTAAGTTGTAAGATAAGTTGCTCGATGGATTTGATGAACTTCCAGTTGAAACAGTATTTTTGGAACTGAATAAAGAGTTGGTATTAGAGTTGTACGAATATTGGAAACTTTTAAAAGTTCTGGAATCATCATATTTTTCAACTGTTGGCTCAGAGTCTTGAACTTGATAATTGTAACGCAGAGATGACGCTTTGGATGATGAAGCTGAATTCAAACTGGTAGTATCATCTGTATCTGGTAAATTTGGTGTTGAATTCTTGTCACGAGTTGATGCTGTAAGAGAGGATTCTGTACCAGATTTCTTCTTTTTTGAAAATATTCTTTTGACTGACATTATTAAACTCTAGTATTGTACCTTATAGTTGAATCTGGTTGAAAACTATGTATCAGTCTAATCAAAACTTCTATAAGCGATGAAGTTGCAGATAGTCTTACTATATAAATATTCTGTATTGTCTATATTTTTTATTATTTATAATTGATAACAATATATATATGTTTTACTGAAATTATTACCCTAAGGCTTCTCCAAATTTTTAATCGCATTAAAATTGAGGGCGGCACATTTTTCAAGGCTCAATTTTTTTGAAGAATGCCGTTCGGGAAATCATGCGGCTCCATTATAGCTTGGTCACATTGTGTGGATCATTTTTAAGATGTTTAATTTTGATCACTTGACTGAGTTTAATGTGAGCTACACGGTATAGTTATATATTATATAATATAATCTACATAGAAAATAAGTGCTTCTAACAATTCTTGTACGTATGAGTATCTGTTTACCTGGTTAAACTATTTACAAATAAATATGTCGTTTAAGAATTTGGTAGTGTATTTTGTAAATAAAACATGCATGGGCTAATTATATATCGTTTTATATAAATATATACATATATAAATGTAGTTCAATTTTGACTAAAAAAATTTGAAGTTAAGTGTGTGCATATCGATATAATTAATTACTTCTCGGATGTTTGTGATCTATTAGATCTCACTCTAGCAACACCGTCAAGTAACTTTTCGTAAACTTCGTCTGCTTCCACCTGGTGATGATCATTGACAAAATAGTCATCCATAGAGTTGATTGACAATGGAGATAATGGAGCTTCGTCATTTTCATTTAGTTGTTTCTGTTCATCGGCTTCTGGTTTTACACAGATGGTATCGATTGTCAACTTAGAATTTATATCCCCAGCCCTTTGTAGAAGCGATGTATTGTTAATAGCCATAGACTCGCCATTTGTAGATCCAGTTAATACAGGACTTGCGATGGCAGAATTGGCAGTTTCAGGAGTATGGCCCGATACAGGTAAAGAGTCACCGCCAGGAGCAGGTTCTTGTGTGGTTGGCTGTTCATAAATGGATTGAATCTTGGACATATCTTTATTTATCTTACCAATCAAATCTGAGACAGATTCAATACCTTTGGCTTTTATCACAGCTTGTCTTAATTGAGGACCTGATGGTATATTGTTGATCTTTAATTGTGGCTTTGCTTGTGATTGTGGTGCTACACCGGTAAGAGCTGGCTGTTTTGAAACTGATGGCATAGATTCATGCGCTGTACTCGACGTATGTTGTGTTGTTGGAGTTGGGTTTCTCTGGGACTGCTGCTGGACTTGTTGAGGTTGTTGTATTGGTTGTGATTGCGATTGCTGTTGTTGGGCATCATTAGGCATTATTTGATTTTGCTGTTGAACAAAGAAACCCCATCTATGGAACTCACCTTCTTCTTCTTCTAATTGTTTGGCGTGGATTGATGTTTGAGAAACTCTTCTTAATAAGACAGGTAAACCAGTTTTGTGATCGATAGGCTTACTATTTGAATCAACAACAACTTGATGAGGAGCTGCATCTTCTTCGATGGCCTTCTCTCTGTACTCGCTGGCATCACCTTGTTGATCGAAATATGAGGTCAACGTTTGTTGTGGTGAGACAATTGGACCAGTGAAAATGACATCAGATGATGACACATGCATTGGTGCTTGAGAAGACAATGTTTTGATCAATTGAGGTCTCATAGGAATAGAAGAATTGTCAGCTGGACCACTTAAAGCAGTATGAATAGTGCTTGAACCGCCTACATTGGTAGTCGATGATCCAACTCTGTCCATTAACTGTTGACCCAGGTCTGAATGGTGCTTGGAAGTATAAGCTTCTGCTCTTTGTCCATCTAATGGAGATGAATTTGATGTTTTTGGTTCAGACTGTTTACCGTTAGGTTGAGGTTCGTTGTTAGAATTAGATTCCTCAGAAAAGATATGTATAATACTTTCCAATGAATCGTCCAAGAAACAGAATCTAAGAAGGTTTTCTTTCCCTTCTAATGATAACTCTCCTTTTTCTCTAGCATCGAATAGCTTGTTCATAGTATTATGTATCTCTTTTCTTAATCTAAGTGTTTTCTCCACTAAAGCGCTTGCTATGATTTGTTTTTCTTCGGCATTCTTGGTTTCGGAAGATTCTAATAATGTTTCGGCAGTCTTAGTGATTAGTGATCCATCAAAGATTAAATCTTCTTCGTTGGAATTTGAATGAGTAAGATCTTTATTTAAGAACTTTTCCATATTTCTCATTAAGTAGAAAGCAATTTTAGATGATAGCTCATCTCCGACCATATCATAATCAATATCCAGGTTGTATATATTAGAGAATTTAACAGAACTGTATATAGATGCTGAAGTTTTGAAAGTGATGTTATTGTTGCCCAATAATGAAACATGGATCAATTTGGAACACTTAGGGAATATAGTACATAATTGGATTATAGCAGCTTGACTTAAATCATCAAACTCAAAGTGTAGTCTTCTTAGATCAGGGAATTTTGGTAAGTATGTAGCTAGTGTAGGTAGTAAGCCAGGGAATAATTGAGGGTCATTACCCAAATCTAAAAATCTTAATGTTTTAGAGTTTGACAAATGCTCGACTAGATCTTTGGCATCTGCAACAGTGACGTTTGTTTGGTTCAAAGAAAAGAAAACTAACTTAATATCATTGATATTGTTCTTAAATGCCAACTTCAGAGGTTCTAGTTCTCCTGTACTTAAATCATTAAATGCGATATCAATACCAATGCAAGCAGCATTTGGATTGGATATCCAGTCCGCAATCACTTGCATCTTTTCTTGGTCGAGATTGGTTGAAGCAATTCCAAGTCTCTTTGTTTTTGTGAGACCCTTCTCAACTAGGTTCTTGAATTGTAGTGTTGGTAGTTTTGAGCCATTTATCACTAACTCCTCTAAGCATCCTCTTTTAACTAAACTTGAAGTAAATAAATTCCAGTTCATCTCAGACCGGTGATATTGAATTGGAGTATCAGTCTTGATTTTCTGTTGAGATATATCTAGCTTTGAAATTGACTTATTCAAGGTCAAAAATTTACAAATGGCCATCCAGCCATCACTATTCATAGCAACATTTCTCAATGATAACTTTTCCAACGTGGTAGAGTTGGCTAAACTGATCAGAACTGTCTTCAACATTTGTGTATCCATAGTAACATTATCAAAAATGACAGTCACTATTGGGGCAATGGCCAAGAAGTCACAAAATGATAGGATATCGATAAGAGTAGGCTTAGGATTCAACATTTTCAAAACATGTAAAGGTCTGCTTTTCTGTTTTAGTTGTTTCAAAGTTGCTGGGATCGGCAAAATTTCACGTAAATGACAACATCTTGTATATAGTAAGTCGAGAGGCAGTTCGGTGTGCTTCTTCGGACCAGAAGAAGAATTGGCCTCGGTACCATTTTCCTCGGTTGTGTGAGGTTCCTCCTGTGAATCAAAATAGTTAACATGTTCATGTAGAGGGGTATCAATATCCAATCCTTTACTGAGATCTGTAAATGTATTCCAATCTTCTGTATTCATATCATTTTCAGCTAAATCTTTCAATGAACCAAGTTTAGATAGTTTCTTGTAACCTGCAACTTCTTTAGCAATACGAACAGCAGATGCATGCGCTTCCATTGAATGTTTAGCTGCTTCAATCATTGCATCTCTGTGTCTTTCCTCTGCTGCCTGTAATACACGTTGGTCTGGGACAGGAAGTTCTTCTTTGGTTTGATTTTGGAAAGAATCAGTAATACCAACCGTCAATTTCGCTGGGGGGGAGAAAAGGTCTTCTGGAATAATAACATTTCCTTTCTTTGGACGACGTGATGGAATCTGTTGTTGTGGATCATCAGGAAGATTTTGTAGAGCAAATGTGACTCTTTTGAATGGCATATGTGCCAATGACGATTCTATATCATTTACTGGATGTGAAGCAGTGATATTATGGCTTGGTTCGGATGAACCTATTGTGGTGACTGAAGCATTACGTTTAGAAACAGAGGCCCTTCTTGATAATGGCTGAACAGTTGTAGTAATTTTTTTACGCAGGCCAAATAGTCCCTTTGAATCGTGATTCTCTGAATCTGTAGATAAAGGAGGAATATCATTTTGGGATGTTTCGCCTGTACTTGAATTCAGAGTTGGACTTGATTTTGTGGAAGATGATCTACTTAGTGTTGTACTACCTATTGAAGAAACTGATGGACGTCTCTTTGATGTACTGTTCAAAACGGATGCCAAACTGGATTGAGATGCAGTAAACTCTTGCAATGATTTCAAAGTTGTAGAAGAATTAGCTTGGTTTTCTGTTTGTGGGGCTACCACTGGAGATGATTGGACTTGTGAAACTGCAGGCTGACTCTTGAACTTAGAGGACAATGAAGAAAAAAGTGATGACTTTCTAGAAGGGGTTTGTGGTGATTGTTTTTCTTTTGATTCGGAAGATGATCTAGCCCTACTCTTTAAACTTTGTAGAGAACTTGATCTGGATCTAGAAGGTGCTGCTGTAACTGGTGTTATTGATCCAGTGGTAACAGAAGGTGTGGAAGGAAAAGGAATAGGTGCTGAAGATCCTGAACCTGCGGAATTTGAAGAACGTTTCAATGATCCAGATCTTGAGAGAATACCTGATGGAGTAACTGAAGAGGTGTCACCAACAATAGGAGAAGATGATAATAAGTTAGAAGAGTCTGTCTCATTTGAATTAGAAGGGATGGAACTTGACTTCGGTGTTGATAAGGTGCTATTGTTAGGGGATGCATCGGATAATGAAGTGCTAACTTTCAGTGAAGGTTTCAGCTGTGGTTTTGGGGCCTCTGTTTTGTCGACATCTATAGAAGAAGGATTTTCAGCTGTAGAATGAGTACCGCTGGCATGTGAGTGATGATGATGATGATGCTGATGCTGGTGATTTGGTCCTGTATGTTGTTGAATATGATTTTTCACATCATGACTAATGACTGTACTTTTTCTCGTCAATTTTTTCACAGCTTTACCTCTAAATAACCAGTCGACATCACCATTCGAAACACCTGGGTCTTCTATATGTGTGATTGGACTTGCAATAGAATATTGTTCATTATTTTCTGTGTTTGTAATGATAGACTGAGGATCGATAGATGAAGAATCATCAATGGCTGTTGGAACTTGCACGTTAGGTTCATTCTGAGTCATGTTTTATTTGGTGCTTCAAAAATAAGTAAGTTGTTTATTTTATTTCTTTCCAAAGAATCTGTAGCTACTAAAAACTCAGGTTCTAGTATGAAAATTGAAAGCTAAAATTGGTTGAAAAAAAAAAAACACTTGAAGAAATAGTTATATAAATTTGTATGTTGGTGTGGATATTTTAATGAAAATATTCTTGATCTATATATTGCTAAATAATATCTTCTGCTATGAAACTGGCAAAAACAACAAACACTTCACTTTTATATAATCGATGCGATAACAAAGAGAATTGAAAAGAAACAGTATACGATATATTAGTTACAGTATATTACTATATACTATATACAATATAGAAAAGTTTGTTAATGTTTATAATGTCGGCCCCAGAGCGTTTATTACCTAAGCAGTGTAAACATGTCAAACAAATCAGAATGTTGATTACATCATCGTAGTTTAGGTAAAGGTAATTCTGTATTTATCCATGTATTTACATAAGTTTATTACGCAGCTTTCAATGGTTTATCTGTAAACTTGGTCATCTAAAAACGTAATATTAGCTGGATGAATTCCGTATTAATATATGCACTTAATACGTATCTCTATGTAGTTGTTTGTTTATATAATACATTTAATTCACACATCGGTACCAGGCTACTATATATAAAGCGTATTAAGGCCGGCAGGAATTTAGAACTTTTTTACAATATAAAATTTATATATATATGATTGTAGCCTGTAGCCTGTAGCCATGTAATTATAAAAATTCAGAGGGCAAAGAAAAACATTATGCCGCAGTAGTGCGCACTTTTATATATATTATATATCTCATGGTATCAAACTCCAGGTAAGACAATAACAATAAAGCAGCTCAGCTGTACATGGTAATAATACGTAATACCATAAAGTCCATTAGATCAAACCAGGTATACCAGGCTGAAAATATGTTTTTTAACCACACTTATAAGTTGTTGCTATGTATATACCTAATTTCTACATGTATAACACACTAGCTGTACTAATTAAAAGCATCGATGACATTAAAATTTCAACTATTGGCTGAGTTGAAATCAATATATTTATAAGGAATTAATTATTATCATACACATGTTGTTCTCACAATAATGTTAAATTGCCTCAATGTACCATGACAGCCAAAAAAAAAAAATTTCTCCCGGCCTAAACATCTCGCTCCATAGCTAGCTTGGGTCAAAATTTTAGTCCGTGCTGGCTATAGCACAACCGCGTAGAATTCATGAATACTTCAGAGAGAGATTTATTCATTAATCATATCTAATATATATTATGTATTATATCTATTAATAATTATGATATTATCTGCAATGCTTCATGTTAAGTTGCTAACGTATACGTGCCATCTAGCTATTAAATTAGCTATATGCTTTATGTAACATGTTTAACTATGCATGATCCCATTGGGAGCTATATATATATGGCTATAGGGCGAGGCATATATTTAATTTTATCCGTCTGGAATATGAAACAATTTTTTTGATATCTATATAATTTATATTCCTCTAATCCCGACAACGTTTGGAAGAATTTAAATTTAAGCAAACATTGTTATTTTATTAACTGGAAGTAGTCACTGCACTTATATTTATAAACCTACTAACTCAACGTAGTAAAAATCATTATTGATAATTAAAAACAACGACTAGCTAGTAACTGAGTTGAAGGCTCTTAAATACATGATCGAATGGTGAAGGAACTTGCTTATCTGGAAATTATAATTTTGTAGTGTGATTTATTTTTTAAAAGCTTTCGCGCGGTATAAATGTTATGTACGGGCGCGGGCTGATCTGGTAGGCGCCCCCATGGAGAAGTTTATATATAGGCGCTGAATACTGCCTTAAAGATATTAGGTAATCCATATCACGTGATAACAGAAAACCTTTCTTGGTAAACCTAATACGTTACACGTGATATTAGTGGTGTGATTCTTGTTTTGGGTACATGTTACGGTGTTACCTAGTACCTACTGATTACCAGCTAGTCTTGACTCTTTGACTCTTAGACTCTTAAGCGAGTAGATTGTAAGTTTTAAAATTATGTAGACACAGAAATTCCAACTAATATAATATATTTCATAAATAGAGAATTATATCCAAAACTCTAAATCTTTCAAACTTATAATCTGTTAAATAATAAAAACTAAACTTTTGTCTTTTGTACTTTATTTAACGATTAAATGGTTCTACTTTCAAATTTCGTTTTCTATAGATACATGCTACTTCTAATAGCGGAATTTGAATTTAGAAAGTAGAATAAAATAATAAATTTAAACACATTATAATTTAAATTCTATACTAAGTAAACATGTTACATTATATAAAATTTTATACATAATACATACTACATAGACTATAGTACTATATTTATTATTGGTATATATTATATTATATATATAATATACACAACGTACACTTGTAAGTTGTTGAGTTATCAGGACTCAGTAGTCACTGGTCACGAATTTGGACTCACTGAATCGAAAATCCTGGATTCCTGATACAAGTTACAACAAGGGATCAGTTGCATATGAGAGCCCGTGGGCCGTAGGATGTAGGCCGTAATCCAATGTGCGAGTTACCAGGAGCCATTTCCATTTTTCAAACAATTTGCCGTGTACAGTAACCAGTTTACATGTGCGCAGCAGCGCAGCGTGCACTATATAATATATATATAGTACCCGTATATACGTGTGTAGCGTAGTGGTTACGTACTACGGACTCGTGGAGTGACCTGGGTAAAGTTGAAACTTCAATGTTCAAACATTTCAAGTAGTTATCAATTGAGTCAAGACTCGAAAAAGTAAGCATGCAAAAGTGCAGCAAAGGAAATAATAGATTATAGTAGATTATAATTATAATTCAGTTTACGGCTTCGTATAACTCTACAATTGTTTTGAATATTGCAGTATATTGCGCTTCTACTTCTACGACATTTACAAATCCATTTTTTTTTGAAAGTAAAAAAAAAGGAGTGAAAATTAATGATTATAAAAAATCAAAAATCTGCAACCCTAAATTTTTTTTTTTAAAGAGTCAATATTAAACTATAAATTTTTTTAAATACGAGATATGAATATACAACGGATAAAAATTTTAAATTTAGTTTTGTTCTTTGTGAGCAGCAATCTTGGCAGCAACATTGGCAGCTCTTTGTTCTCTGGTTAACTTAACTTGCTTGTATTTCTTTGATTCAGCAGCGTATTGTTCCTTGGTGAATTTCTTTTCAGTTGGCTTGAAAGATGGGTCAGCTCTGATAGCTTCGAAAGCTTCAGTGTAGACATCTTCGACACCTTCAGCATCAATATCATCAGCAATGTAACCCTTGAATAAAGTCTTGTATCTTTCTTCATCATCATCCATTAATTCTTCCATGTATTCAGCAACGTGACCACCGTAGATGTATTTTCTTAAAACTTCAGCATCTAATTCTTCACCTTCGATATCCCAACCTGGGAATCTTGATGGAGAGTGTGGAACGTATAAACCACCATCAGAAGCACCCTTTAAAGCACCGAAAACTCTAGCACCAGTGGTGGTTCTTTGTAAACCAACATCTAAGTAAACCTTGAATGGTCTTGGAGCATCTTCAACAGCTTCAGTTAATTCGAATTCACCTTCGATTTCTTCAACACCAGAGTAAGTTTCGTCTAAACCTAATTTTTGTAAAGCTCTTCTGGCGACTAATAAACCGGTAGCGTAAGCAGCGGACCAGTTAGTTAAACCGTGGGTAATACCGTATTTTGGTAATTCATGGGAGTAAGCAGAAGTGAAAACAAGATCACCAGTTAAAGTAGAAGAAATGATTTGAACAATGATATCCTTGTTAGTGAATCTAACAACTAATCTGTACTTTGGTGAGTTGTATTTAGCCTTGTGTTGAACAACTAATCTCTTTCTGGCGTAGTAATCAGTCTTACCTTCAGCTCTTCTTCTGAAAGGAGTTTGGTATCTGGAGTGGTAAGCAGAGGTCTTTAAAATCTTGAAAGCCATTTTGTCGAATTATTGAATGATATCGAATATGAATCTATTAGAATTTAATAAATAAAAAACAAAACAAAACACATAAAAAGTATTAAAAAATAAAAGGAAAAAGATAAATAAAATGGTAGGTGAAGAAAGAAACAAAAAAAGATTTGTGTGACACCTACACCTACCCTCACTACTCAGCAAAAATTAAAAGAAAAAATTTTCATTTTCCACATTGCAGGTGGAAAAATTTCAAAAAACAAAAAACAAAAAACAAAAAAAAAACAAAAAAAAAACAAAAAATTTTGCGTGGTCGTGTAATTTACTAAAAATTAAAATTATAAAGTAGGGTAATTAATGCGATTACATAATCTTTTTGTTTTTTTTTATCAATAAAAAATTAAAAAAATTAAAAAATTAAAAAAGTTAAGGCTGTGAATTAAATTTATTCAAAAAAAACAGAAAAAGAAGAAATTTATTAATTGCCACAATGGCTGATGTTCCATGGAATTCATAAACGGTGGCAAAGTAGCGAGCGAAGTTTTTAATTGAACATAAAAAGTTAAAAAACTTTAAAAGGCTTTTTAATTCGCCCATTATAATTATATAATCATTAATATGGAAATTATATAAGTTGCCCATTAATTATTACATAATTGATATTAACTTGCGTATACCTTTACGTACGTACACACACGTACACGCACGTACACAAACTCGTACGTGCACCTACCGATCAGTTATATATTTATATGATCGTATTACATAATTTTTATTTTTATTTTAAAACTGGTGGTGGAGAGGGCCAAAATAGAGACGATTTCAAGTTTATAATTAAATTAAATATATTATTAATTAAATCCCTTTGTTTGCTTGTTGGTTGCAATTACTTTCAATTTTATACTTATGTTGTTTATATATTTATATAAGTATCAAGTCGGTAATTAAGGAAGTAATCAACAATAATTAACTAGGTTTTATTCACTTGTGTTTATTTTTTTGTCTTTATATATCTCTCTCTTAGATAAAGATAAAAAGAACAAGATAAAGATAAAGCTATAGCTATAGATATTCCCTTTACAAATTAATTTTTATCCCCTTTCTTTACCTTATTACATATATCCATCGGTACATATAGTTACTTGGGAAAATTGTCAAGATCAATTGAATATATTTAAAAGATTACATCACTTATTTCTTTATTCCCTTCCCCCCCCCTCTCTCCCCTCCCCTTGTCTATCTCCCTTGCTTATATTTATTTGTACATTCTCAGTTCTTTTACGTTGTTTATATACACCGAGCTTTGTTTAATAATTTCATTTCATATCCATTCAGATCAACTGAATTTCAATTTTCAGCTGATTGACATATAAGAGAAAAATATACTCTTAATCTATACATCAACCTTTCATTTCAAATCACATACATATATACATATAGAGAATGTCAGGAATGTGGCCATTTTTCAATTCTTCTTTTTCTAATGCCAAAATACATAATATATTGGCAGAAATTGAATTAGATCAACAATCTCAAAATCTTTCCAATTCCAATCGTTCTTCCACAAGTACCATCAATTTACAACCTTCATCTTCAGCAATTACAATAGTTGATAATGGGAAATCAATAAATGATGATCAAAAATCACTGGTATCATTCTCATCTCCACAATCTAGTTTAACAGCTTCTCAGTTATTACAAACCATTCAAGAAAATGATACTTTAAATCAATCTCTGCTGGATAGTAATAACAATACTTCAGATATACGTAGTATACATACAATTCAATCTTTAAAATCTCAAAATCAACAACAAAAAAAATTAAAACAACAACAGCATAAAAATTCAATCAATATTTCACTATTTAATAAACTATTAGATCAACCAAATTTAATAGACGAAATTAATTTGTCTAAAAATCAAAAATTGATAAGTTATATATCTCAACCTGATGCATTAACCATTTTAATTGAATATATTCTTTATTCAATTGAAATTTCAACATTACCAGGTGTTGAAATAGCCAATAGTTTATCTTCATCTTCCCATAATATATTTGAAGGCGATAACAACATTGATGTTGATACAGATGATACCAATAACAACAGTACCGGTTCACGTTTAGGTCAAGATTCTAATAATAGCAGGTATAATGACGATGAAAATAACATTTCTAATGATGATAACGATAATGATAACGATAACGATAAGCATAACGATAATGATACCAATGCCGAGTCCGATTTTGAGCTTACTGAAGTTGATAAATTTGAAAGAGCTTTACAAAGAGGTATTACTGCAAGTGAACTTTTAATCCTATTGAGTGGTACCATAACTCCAAGTTTACTGGCAACAAATAATAAGTCAGAATCTTCCTTATTGGGAAGGCTATGGAGAGGAGTTCTCAATAATGACGTTCAGGATTACTTCCCAGATATTAAATTGAATTCTATTGATATCAGTGACGACGAAGACGAAGATGATGAAAACGAAGATTTAGTGAAAAATTCCGAGTCAGTTGATTCATTGAACAATAACGATTCCAAGATGAAATTTGTTAGCGAGGAAAAAATATTCAAAGAAAGACACAATCTTACAATATTTAATAGTTTCTTGAAACTAGCTGATGCAGTTGCTACGACAAATATGCAATCCTTAATGAATTTCATAAGGTTTGAGCAAACAGATGGTAATAAATCACCATGCTTAACAGATCAATTTTTGAAATTCATCCCATATTCTCAAACCATTTGTGACTTGTTAGTGCGTTTAATATCTACAGATAAACCATATAATCCAAATGGACTGATAGATATCTTACTTGATCAACAACTTATTTTAAAAGTTCTTAACATTGTTAAAATTCACTACTCAGATCACAGAGTTCAAGATAATCTTTGTAACCTTTTAAACGGAATGGTTGGTATAAGTTCAAATGTTGGATTTTGGGATGACCCAGCTCTTAATGGATCCAATAATGTCAATGAATTTGGCGAACCTATTGAAGATCAAAATAATGCATCAAATGTTCATAATAATCCTAATATTGGTCCAAATGATCTAACAAGGCATTTGGTATCAAAAGGTTGCATTTTAGAAATGTTAGATATATTAATCAATTACGGATCGTACGGTTTAGTCACTGTTGTATCCGTTGTGATTGAAGTGATTAGAAAAAATAATTCTGATTATGATGAGTTTGACTGGATTGGATCTATTGATAACGAAGATGCAGAATATCCAGAGGAAGATACAGAAACTGAAGTTATAACCGTTGCAGAAGGAGAGATAAGTGATCGTCTTCCAAACTCTAGAGATCCTATTTATCTCGGCCCAATGCTAAAACTATTCTCACTTCATTTGAGCGAGATAACTTCTCGTTACTTGACTGACAGTTACTACGATGTAAAGAACATGAAGACTCCTCCAGTCTTACAGAGTTCAATAGGCTTACCAATCGAACCACTAGGATATGAAAGATTCAAAATCATGGAACTAGTGGCAGAATTACTTCATTGCTCTAATATGATATTGATGAATAAATCTGCTCGTTTAGATTGGCTAATGTACAAGAGAGAATTATGGAGGGATGTCAAAAAAACGGAATCACTGGTAATGGATGCGTTGAATGACGTTATAAATGACGAAATTGTAGGTCCTGCTAATATTGGCACCTCTCGTTCTCAATCCATTTCTAAGGAGAGTACCAAGTCAATTTCCAATGACAATGAACATATCTTGCCAGAAATTGAGAAATTAAATCTTTCTTCTGATATAGATAAGAAATCAAAAAAGAATGGTAAAAAAATCAAACCAATAGCTAACAGTATAGAATTATCTGACAGAGCTGTGATACTAGATGATGAAGGCGAAGAAGAATTTATAAAGTTACCTATTGACCTTTCCATTGGGAACTATTTCAAGTACCAATTACTCGAAACAAATGCAATCCCTTTAATAATATTGAAACTGTTCAAGTTCCCATGGAACAACTTTATGCATAACGTGGTCTTTGATCTTGTTCAACAAATATTCAATGGTAGATTGGCAAACTGGGATGAAGATCAAGCATCTAATCAAGAAGAAACAAAGTTTGATGATAATTTAAGTTTGAACAAAACTTTAATCTGGTCTTTATTTGGAGAATCTGATAACTTTACAATGGAGTCTCATCAATCTCTGGGTGCACATGCAGATAATGACGCATTCAAGAATACAGAAGAGATTCCAAGCTTTTTCAACTTGCCTAATTTTATATTATACTGTTTTAACCAATCTGATGATTTTGAAGGCAAAAACAAGTTTAAATTGGGATACATGGGCCATTTAACTTTAATTGCAGAAGAGATCCATAAATTCCAAAATTACGTTGAAAATTTCGGATTGACCAGAGATGATCAAACTTTTGAGATTTTGAAAAATGACCAAGACTTGACTAATCCTTATCATTTGAAATCATCATTTTACATCTTTAATTCTTTATATGAGAAATTATTCGAAGGAGAGAATTTTGTGGACTGGAACATATTTATTAGCGGAAAGTTGAAAGAGATCAACTCGATGTATAACAAAGTTTTAGGAAATCCAAATGAATTAAATGACGCTGGTATGATCGATAGTTATGAAAATGATGAAGAATCCATGGCAAAACATCAGTTTGAATTTCAAAAAGAACAGAACGAGGAAGATGATTTAAGTGACAGTGAGAATTGTATTGGTAGCCATCCAATGATTTCATCATCTTCATCCTCATTGAATGACCATAGCAATGTGATAATTTTAGATAACGGGGATAATGAAGAATTTCATAGAATAGCAGAAGATGATGATGATATCATTGATAGTACAGATAATGAACACCAATTTGGAGATTATAATGGCGGTGCTTTGAGACCTATGAGTCGTTCTACAGAGGAGTCCGACCAACATGATTCTACTGCTCACCTAGAGGTTGTGGATAAAGACATAGAATTTGATGAATCTCACGTCCTTGATGGAATTGATGTTGACGAAGACTATGAGATAGAGGAAGTTGAATCTGCAAATGACGCTAGAGGAAGAAGGAAAGATTAACTCCACACAAAAAATGTGTTGTTTATAACTTATACACGTGTATATATTATGTACTTTAACATACACTTCCAAAATTATTATATTTAATTACTGTAAGTTGCAAATTTGCACGAAAATAATAACAATTAATTAATTTTTTGACTACTTACGTTTTCTACCGTAGATTACTTTCCCATTAGGTAAAACATGCTTATCACCGACTTTTTTAGCAGGTTTAACTGTTTCTATCATTTTTTCTTCTTCGTCATCTTCGTTAATGTCACTAGTTTCATCTTGATTTGAGGTAGATAATTCTTTTTTTGTTAAATCTATAACCAGAGATGAACTTGATTTAGCGACAGTACTATTCCAAATCCAGACAGGGAACCTTATAAAGAGACTATCTTTCAAGAATTCAACTTCTGCGATATCATCAACAGTAATAGGAAGTAAAGTAGGTCCTTCATTAGTAGTATTTGGCTTTTTAGAGTTTGTAGATTTATTTTTAGCTCTTCTCTCTCTTCTATTTCTAGGAGTATAATCTTGATCATCATCTTGATCATTATCATCAACATGATCATAGTACACAATATTACCATTATCATCAACGCCATAATCTTCACCTTGTTGTGGTGATTCATCGTCTATCAACCAACATGTTCCATCAAATTTAACCAAGAAGAATTTCCCCAAGTGTAAGACTTTACGATCTGTTAGTTTCAAAGTATTAACCACCGTTGAACTTCCATATGCTTTTTGCTTTAATATTTGAATTAAAGAGTCTATTCTTTTTCTTTGTTGTCTAACATTCAATTTAATTGATAAATAGTGGATCAACCCAACTAAAAATAGGACAATCAAAATTGATCCAATAAAATTTGGCTTGAATCTTCCAGCAAAGACAAATTGGTTTCCAATATATTCAGGGAATCCATTCTTCAAGTAAAAATCATACTTTTCTTTTCTTTCTGATCTCAATATTGTTCCAATTAAAGACAATCTTTGAAAATTTTCTTCAACTTTTTGCTTTTCAATCTTGAATTTTCTTTTTGACAAGTTTTGCTTCTTTAATTTACCAGTAAGTTTATCTGGATGTAGCTGTCTAGATTTCTTCTTGTACTGTTTTGAAACTTCATCATATGTTGATCTTGGACCTCTGGTTAGGTCTAAATAAGTGTAGAAATTAATTGTCTCATTTCCAGTTTGTTTGACTAGTTCATGTTGAACCTTGAATATTTCCAGGTCATCAGAACTCCAGCTTGCAGCTGATATCAAGGAGACAAGATAAAAGATCGTGAAGATCAATGGGAATTTAAGATTCATTATATATATGTTAAACGACCTTTATAATAAAATTGCCAAAAAAATAACGTTTACCACGTATCCTAATAGCAATCAAACATATTCCAACATCATTTATATATTTACATTTCCATTTTGTGTCTTTAAATTTTCTTCTCCTCTGACAAAAAAAAAAAAAAAAAAAAAAAAAAAAAAAAAAAAAA
>JAJLSX010000079.1:5522-26689 GCA_030567815.1 Ogataea piceae | reverse complement strand
TGGTTTGAATCATCACTATACTATATCATCCATTCAAATAGTTATATCAGAATAAGATAATATGCCTCCAACAGTTAAAACGAATAAATACAACAACACACAACTCTATCTATTTGCATCAAATCTTGCTAGATGTTTCCTTTGGCTATCAGTGGAGTTACGATTACTAATTTTATTACCTTTAGCAGGCACCAGATTTTTACCTGGAGGTATAGCAGATTTTTATTTGATTGTTAATATTGCAACCATTGCGATTGATTTATTTGATCAAGTAACCATTTTCAACAAGGTTAAGTCAGCTTCAGGTTTTATCAAACCTAGTTTCAAGAAATTGATCTGTGTTTTAGGTAGTCGATTAGCAGTAACTTTTATCTTGTTAAACTATCCAAGAGTTGCCAAGAGTTACAACTTTTCTATTCTAATCTTTTCTCAGTCACTTGTTGAATCAATTAGATATGCATACAACGTTTACAAAGTTCGTACATTTGGCTCCAAAGTTAGATGGATTAGTATAATGAAAAAATTATCAATAACATTATGTTACCCAATTGTTGCCATATCTGAATTCTCACTTATTTTTGTTAGCTTACAATATATTGATAACGAGTATGGATATTACAAAGATTATATTAACTACGATGTAATTGGTGATTGGATTTCAAGAATCGTTAAACTAATATTGGTTATTTATTTCCCAGTGTTTTATGTGATGTATAAGACTACATTGACTAAACTGTGGTGGAAGATTGATTCTAAATTATCCAAAGATAAGAAACAAAGCTGAGTCTGTATGCACCGATTCGATATAAAATTCCAAAACGTCGATTATAATATATATATTATATATATATATATAAATAAATACAAGACATATCTATATAAGCAAACATAATTAAATACTTCAAGTGTAAACTCCAACTGCACTAGCTAAGAAAATAGATCCAAATCCTATCGATAGAGATGCAATGGCAGCAGTACTAACATATTTTATTGTAGTTGTAGATTTACCTTCTGTTGATGATGTTGATGATGAAATAAAACAAAATAGTAAACTTAAAACTCCTAATGTTATCAAAATAATGGCTAATATTGAATGACTCTCCACTGATATAACTGGTTTGAATTCATCGAATTCTTTGTATTGTTTCTAATTAATAATGTGAATGTTAGTATATAAGTAACCACGAAAAACACCAAGACTAAACTGTAAAACTTACCATAACATTGTTGAACGACATTTTCCCCTTGAGTAATCTTGAATGAATATATGCAATTGCAAACTAATTCTTATGATGATCTAGAGTGTAAACTTTGTTAAAAAGATAAATATAAAAACGTACAAATGTTGAAAAAGAGCTCAATTGTTTAAAATTGAAAATAACAGCGCACTCAAATTACATCGCCACTTTATTATATAATGTGGCGCATTTTGTTTTTGTAAATTAATAATATTAACCAGCCACATTATACTTCTCTTTTCTTGAATAATGAACTGTATATCACCAGCTATATACTAAGTGGTTCTACATGGTATGCAATTCGAATGGATAGATAATCTAGAGACGATGAGTTATGTATATATCTGATGGAGTTTTTTTTAGGAAAAAATCTGGTAGATGGGGAAACTGTTTCAGAGCTCAGATATTACTTAACCAGCAGATTGTATTACTTAGGGCAAGTAGTAAATATCCGTTACTGTTGAATCACAATCATTCGGAGTTTCGTAAAAATAATCAAGTGGTATATATGAAATTGATAGGTTAGACTAATTCAATAGTAATATATTGATCTATTTTGCTAAATAGCAAACAAGTATTTTTGTAACCCATCAATTATTTATCTTAGTAAAAATGGGACTAGGTAAAATATGTTAATGAGCCTATTTAAACAATCAATCATCAGGATATGATTATTTCTGATATGAAATGGAAAGACAAAGTTTATAAGCTAAGTTTAATGTACAGCATACATGCATGTAGTGTGATCGTTCATGTTTAAATTGTCTAATTGTAAGCACTGTGATGCTATATATTTACGTGTGCACAGTCTGTTAAGCATCAAATACAAAACTCCAACTGTTTTATCTCTGCGAGTCTGGCTTGTCCCTGGTTCAGTCTAGTAATACCCTTGTAGTATTAATATATTCCTAGAGACTAATATATATACCGAAGGAGTACAGAATGACAAGAAAAAACTGTACCAACTTCTCAAGGGGACTGACAATTGATTCAGCCGAAATAAATTTCACATATTTGTCACTTGAACAATGTATACTTGCCAGAACATTGGTTACAGCTCGTATATTTGTAATAAAAGATACATGACTTAATATAGAATGGTTTCTTGAAAGAGACTATTATACCTGGTTAATGTAACCACATTCCTGGCGTACAGATGGTTTGCACATTACTTTCATAATTCATAATTCATAATTCATCCTACCATGACTAGTCCTTCCACTAAACTACTGCACTAATCTCAGTTAAATAAGTAGTCATGAAATAAACTTCAGTGATGCAAAACGCATAGAACAAATTAAAATGCACGCTGCGTAATTGCCAATTAGGAACAATTGCCGTATACGTATGAGGCTTAAAAAGTTTCTCCATAGCAAAATTTGTTCTTTTTAAGTTTTTATTCTTCCTAAAAGCAAACCTTCTATACAAGTTTCTTTATCATTTATAACAATCAATATTGAAGTATGTTAGTGTAAGTTAGTGATTTAATTAATCATTGGTATACTACTGGGTGGGGAGAAAGGGGTATCGGCCCTACGCTTACTCTGCTATACTCTCTATATTTTTTACCCCTGTCTTGGCGTAATATATTTAAGTAATCAATTTTTATTTTACCTCCACCCATAACTCCCGGATCACCAGGGATATTTTTGTTTGGGTAAATAGAGTTAAAATTATTACATATTTGATTTACTTGTAAAATCTCCGTTTCAGCGAAGATATAGAATTGGAATAGGTTCTTTGGTTAAAGAACCAGATATTATATTTATATATAGAAACTATTAATTCATCCCCAATACTGCCAAAAAAAAAAAGAAAAAAAAACACAGTAAAATTTCGATATCGGTTTGTTTATTAGGTGTGCAAAGTGTGTCGAAGGAAAGAAGTGCCCCAAAGCCAAAACTAGCAACATATGTATACTCTGTAGCAAATAGTCTACTGGATTATCAAGGGTGTCTAGAAGTTTATTTGAATGTCCAATATAATATTCTAGTGTCAAAGTATAATGATCTGATTTGTCTCATCATCATAAAAACCTTGAATAAAGATTCATGCAAGTGTATAAATTGCACACACACACACACACACACACATATATATACTATCTCTCGTTAGGTTTTTAATCTACTGAACTAGATTTGGTTCGGATAATCCGTTCCATCTTGGGAATGTATCAAGGTGAATTCCAAAACAGTCTAATATACGACCAACAGTTTGATCTATAACATCTTCTATAGTTTTAGGTCTTGTATAGAATGCAATGACAGGTGGGAAAATAATGACATTCATATCACATAAAGCTTTCATATTATCTAAATGAATTGAAGATAGTGGTGTTTCTCTAGTAACCAAGACTAAAGGTCTACGTTCTTTAATTGTAACATCGGCTGCTCTTGTAATTAATTCGTCTGTATAACCAACTCTAATTGAAGCCAACGTTTTCATTGAACATGGAACAACAATCATACCATCATGTTGGAAAGAGCCACTTGAAATAGGTGCGCTAACATCACTTGATGAATAAACTTTATCCGCTAATTCTCTAATATATTTCATATCGTAGTCGGTTTCAAATTTCATTGTAGCTATACCCCACTTTGAAACAACAACGTGAGTTTCAATATTTTCATATCTACTTAAAATTTCTAAAATTCTAACACCTAATGCAACACCCGTTGCACCTGTAATTGCGATAACATATCTCTTAGGTCTCACTGGTGGTGTATATATCAATTTTTCCGATTTTGATCCAAAGAAATTCATCTCTCTATATTCTATTTAAATATCTATATTCTATCTAGGTGGTATATCTTTACCAATACTTTAGACCATATGAATAATAATAAAAAAACACAAAAAGTCAAAAACGAGAGAGAAAAGACAAAAAAAAAATTTACACTTGAAATTATATATTCTATATAAATTTATACTAAGACTGGAGTTAATTAAAAAAAAGAAATCAAGTTTTGTTTCAATGAAAAACAGGAAAAGACGTGTATTAAGCAATGGACAAAATTACGTACGTGGATTTAAATTATATTTCCGAATGTTGGATGTGATCATTGCCATGTCATTATATTTAAATAAGCAAATCGTTGAGCAATTTAAAACTAATACATGAAACTCTACAAAAGAGACATTTATTTCAAACTGTTACCAGATCTTCTCACCACTGGTTAAGTTCAACAATCAAAACAACGGCCTGCTAATCAGGAGCTGGGGACCTGACTGACCCCTTTAATTAGTACGTATAAGTACGTATATATATCTAGTAAGGAATTAAAGTACACCAGGCTGAAAGTATACGTTGGTAGGTTAAATAATATACGCTATATTATAATTTAATGAACGGCACGGTGATTGAGAATACCGGTAAATGTACTCAGTATAGTTCCGTCCCGCCGTTCACATAAACGTGTATACCCATGTGGTAATAATTACACACGGAATACATAATTCGGATTTATATATAGCAACACGGCAACATAATATATTATAGATATAGATCGATAGGTATATCTATAGAATATATATATATGTGTGTATTTACATGACCTTCCACAGGTGCCGGATTGTACAGACCTACAGACATACATAAATCGTTTATGGCTTAATAGCAATGTAATTATCTCGGCGATAATGTTTCAACGAGAAGCTTTATATTTAGGCGTATGTATCCACTAGTGCAATTAACTATTGGTATATAGTATTTAGGCGTATTTATCCACTAGTGCAATTAACTATTGGTATATAGTATATACTATATAGCTATATACCATGCCATGTTTAAAGGATTTAGACCGAATTTGCCGCCCTATGCCAAAGACTCTTTGGGTTAACTCGATATAATTTTAAGGCACGTGTTTTGAACGTAACGAATGTATGTAAAGCGTACAGCGAACCACACCGAACTATAAATATGCGCGCTGATGGTGCCAGGCATTGTGAGATCGAATAGACCAGCAGAATATATACCACACGGTAGCAGGACCAACAGCGGGCCCACAGGCCGCAGAAGATTAAAATTCTTCGCGGTGTGTTTTCGGGCTTTCAAGAATAATGACGTTAATATGCAGTAGGTAACTGAGTGATTTATTTTATATAATTTCCTGATTATCCGTTATATATATATCTAAAATTATATATATCTATATGTATCGTGCTATGCTAAAGTTAACTTGCAGTTAGAATTTGATCAGACTATAGGTCTCACTAATGTAGTTTGATGTACAATGTACATTCTTCCGGCTTACTAAGTACCTGTAACACTATCAATTTCTTTGTTCATTATATTTTAGTTTTATATATATATACGTTCTTCTTTCGTAGTGTGTATTTTTTTTTAGATTATCTTGTAATAATTATACATTGAAATTTTCCCCAAATATAAATATTTAACACAAAAATGGCTACTTTAAACCCAGGTTTACGTTTCAGAGATTTTATCGAAGCTTTAAAATTAAACAATGATTTAGTTGAAATCAACGAAGAAGTCGATCCAAATCTTGAAATTGGTGCAATTACAAGAAAATGTTACGAAGAAGAACTTGCTGCTCCACTATTTACAAATGTTAAAGGTGCAGATAAAGATTTATTCAAAATTTTAGGTTGTCCAGCAGGTTTAACTAAAAACACAAAGAATGATCACTCAAGAGTTGCTTTACACTTAAATTTACCATCTGATACTTCAATGTCTAAGATTATTCGTTTCTTAGTTGACTCTAAGAAGAAGGAAGTTATCAAGCCTCATTTAGTTCCAGAAAGTGAAGCTCCATGTAAAGAAAACTCATTGTCTGGTGATGCCATTGATCTTGATGCTTTACCAGTTCCATTATTACACGATGGTGATGGTGGTAAGTATATTCAAACCTATGGTATGTGGTGTTTACAAACACCAGATGGATCTTGGACAAATTGGTCGATTGCAAGAGGTATGATTACCGGTAAGAATACCGTTGCAGGTTTAGTTATGAACCCACAACATATTAGACAAGTTGCCGATAAGTGGGCTGCCGTTGGTAAAGGTACCGAAGTTCCAGTTTGTTTATGTTTTGGTGTCCCACCAGCTGCTATCTTGGTTAGTTCTATGCCAATTCCAGATGGTGCCACCGAATCTGAATATATTGGTGCTTTATTAGGTGAATCTCTTCCTGTTGTTAAAGCTACTACAAATGATTTACTTGTCCCAGCTACCAGTGAAATTGTTCTTGAAGGTACATTAGATTTAACCAACCTTGTTCCAGAAGGTCCATTCGGTGAAATGCACGGTTATGTTTTCAGAGGTACAGGTCACCCATGTCCAACTTATACTTTCAACCACATGACTTACAGAAACGGTGCTATCATGCCAATTTCTAACCCAGGTTTATGTACCGATGAAACACACACTTTTATTGGTGGTTTAACGTCAGCTGAAATATTGGATATCTTAGAAAAGGCTGATATTCCAGTCTTGGAAGTTTTTACTCCGTATGAAGGTCAAGCTTTAGTCTTGGCTGTTAAGATTGATCTTAAGAAATTAAGAGACTTAAAGACAAATCCTAAAGATTTCGCAAAGAGAATTGGTGATATTTTATTCAAGTTAAAGCCAACTTTCATTATTCACGAAATTATTCTTGTTGGTGATGATATCGATATTTTCAACTTCAGAGAATTGGTCTGGGCTTACTCAACTAGACATATCCCAGGTGAGGATCAAGTTTTGTTCTCAGATGTTCGTGCATTCGCTTTAGCTCCATTTATCAACCAATCAAGCTTCATTAAAACCCTTTCAGGTGGTAAATGTGTTACTAACTGTATCTTACACTCTCAATATGAAAGAGAAGTTGACTTTGTTAGATGTGACTTTTCCGGTTACCCAGAAGAAGTTAAGTCTAAAGTCTTATCTAAATGGTCTTCATACGGTTTCAAATAAATCAGTTGACGTGATGCCCCCTTTTAGTTTCCTAGGAAAGGAGAAGAAGATCATACGTGAGTGTTTTTAAGTGGGAAAAAATAGCTTTTAGTGAATATATGAATATGAAGAGTAAAAAACCAAATACTTTATATTTGGTCGATATCATCTATCACGATCCAGCTTTGTTTGTTCTGGATTCAAACAGCAAGATTTATAAATATATACCCATCTTAGACAGATTTTGTAGTTTATGTAACTATAATTTTTCACCTATTTAAATTTAGTTCTTTTTTTTTCTTCAATATTTGTTAATTGTAGCATGTATCCTATCTACTAGTTATCACGTACAGAATTAGTTGTCATTTATCATAATTCAATTAGAAACATATAAAGTTACATACATCAGTCAGTAATTTCTCCGTTGATTTTTTCTCCAGTCTTGTACAATTCCACCATACGATTGAATCTTCTAATTGCTGGATAACCTTCTAATAAACAATATATAGACCATTCAAACATATAATCAACAGGAACTCTATACCTTAGTAATTTAGGAATAAACCCAAACAAAAATTCTCCCACGTGTAATTGAATCGTTCCTATGAAGATATAGTTAATATACTTAGACAAAAAGTTGCAAACATCTGTTGGTATCTTGATCAGAGGAAACAATTGATCAAACACAATGGTAGGATAAATCCATGCAGAAACCATAATGGCGATTAACACAACTAATGTATACTCTGACACTGACTGTGGACCTTGCACATCACGAACTTGAATGTGACTGTAACCACGCTCAGCTGCTGCCGATTCGGCTAACTTGAAAATATTTGATTCAACTGCTTCATAATCAGAACATGGTTCATCAAATTGAATAGGTTTATAAATGTCATGTTCAACATCAAAATGGTTAAATATTATCGTAAAACTGTTTAAATCAACCTCACGTAAACGAATATTGGCAATTTTAGAATCTAATGAAATATGACCATAAACGTTAAGAATGTCTTCGATACATATTCTATACGATTTGTTGAATTTTGAGACAATTTCTGTCTGTAATTTTTGCACTTGTGTAAGAGGTTGTTTCTCCGAAGACATTGTTATTACCTCGATACCAGTATTAACCAAATAAACAGCAGTAAAAAACACACCAGTTAAAACTCTTGTTCCCAATTGATTTATCTACATAAAAAACGTCATTCGATTTGATTCGATGGTTCGATAGTGATAAATTTTGTTGAATTGAAATATTTACTTCGCCACATATTTGCCTTCAGCCACAAATTGCTGTTCGATTGCGCTCTCAAAATTTCTCTTGTTTTTTTTTTTGTTGTTTGCGTTTTCCGAATTTGTAAAGGGGAAGAGGGAGAATGAGAGAGAGAGAGAGAATCAATCAATCTGTATATTTTATAAATCCTTCTTTTGTTTAATTACAGTATTCTATAATTGTTAGTGTATTGTTATATCAATCACTAAAAGTAAACAAGAGAGAGTCCGTTTAATTACTATCAAACATGTCCGGTGATTCCGATTTGGTTTCTTCGTATGTATATCTTAAGGTAAAGTTGCGATTTCCTTTATTCGTTTTCTGTGAAGGCATCTTTGTACTAACATTTAGTAAACAGTGATCAATTGGTCGATTCGAATCAAATAATCATTACTCCTTCGACACCATCAATTTCTACTACACATTCTCAAGCCGATCTGTCAAATCAAGGTGAAGATTTAGCAGTTGCTGCAAATTCCAATTCTCCTTCAATTTCAACTTCTGCAAATACCAATCCAAGTTTATTAAAATTAAAGCTTTTAGATTGTTTGAGAAGTTCTGATACTGATAAATTAATTCAATTGATAGATCAATGTAAAGATGTTCCACCTTCAAACCATCAAGTTGCTAAACTGTTGAATCAATTACTTCATTTTGCCGTTCAAGTTGCATCTTTATCTATGGTTGAGTATATCGTCAACAACCATTTAGTTGAAGATATCAATATACAAGATGAAGAAGGTAATACTGCTTTACATTTGGCATGTAACTCTGCTAGAAATGATGTCGTCTTATATCTTATGTCTTTACAAGACATAAACGATTGTATTCTGAATGGTCAAATGAAACAACCAATTGAAACTTGTTCAAATATGGAAACTGTTCAGGTGATGTCTGATTTAAGAACAAAATTTGTTGAAATTAAAGCTAATGAACTTAGAACAGCCTTTGAAACTAGAAATTTCCATAATTTAGAATCCGTCTTGAATCATCCTAGAGTTAAAAGTTTATTGGATATCAATGGTACCGATCCAATTACTGGCGATACAGTATTGTTAGAATTTATTAAAAAGGATGATTTAGAAATGGTTAAGTTTATATTAAAAAATGGTGGTGATCCATTTAAAAGAAATTTAAGTGGTAAATTACCAATTGATTCAGCAAATTCTTCTCCAATGAAAAAAATAATTAAAGAATACTGTAATTTCCAAACAATGATTGATTCAACAAATCATTTGAATGGACAACCTCATACTGGTCCTCCAACGTTCAAAGGCTTTTTGAAAAAATGGACAAATTTCGCCAGTGGTTATAAATTGAGATGGTTTATCTTAGATTCTGAAGGTAGATTATCCTATTATAAATCTCCAAATGATATATATAATTCTTGTCGCGGAATGATTCATTTAGCAAGTGCTCAACTGAAGATGGATAGTTCTGAAAAATCCAAATTTGAAATAATCATTACGAATAAATCTGGTGGAAATCCTTTAAGATGGCACTTGAAAGCTAACCATGTGATTGAAACAAATAGATGGGTGTGGGCTTTACAAAATGCAATTAGATACGCTAAAGATTTAGAGAAAAGACAAAGAATTGCTATGTCTTCCCAACATGATGAACAACAGTCACCAATCTCACCACCACCACAACAACAACAACATACACTTCAACAAAATGATCATTTGCAACATCAAAAAACTATTAGAAATAGAGAAAGTTTTGATTCAAATAGAGTTTTAAGCACTTCAAATATTAGTTCAAGTTTGAGATCTTTGGAACCTCCATCCCCAATATCTAGTCATCAAAGATCATTTTCACAGGCATCATCTATCTCTGCTTCATCAGATGATGAGTATAATCCTATCCAAAACCAGAACACAAATAACTCAACAGGTTCTTCAACTTCAACAAAAATGAAACTATACAAGAAGCCTATGAAAAAATTATCAAAACTGGCAAGAAGATCAACAAAAGATAGTCAATCGAATAGTCTACCAGATATTAAGGAAAATTCAGATCTAAAACTTCCTGAAAGAGACACTAGTCGTGTCGTTAGTGCTAACTCCTCAGTTTTGAACTCAAGTGCTTCATTGAATAGCAGTAACATAGACGCTACAATTGATGGTAACCATAGTAGTATTTTAGTTGTCTCCTCCGTGGATGAAGATATTAAATTAGGTGAAGATGCTGAAGAAGAAGACGACGACGATGATGATTACGAGTATAATGAATTTGGTGGTCACTCTGATGCATCGGTCAAACATATATCAGCCTTATCTAACTTGAAAAATACTGTTCATAACGATGAAGATTTCCAAACACCAAGCATCAACTATAATTCTGAACTCATTGTTAGTAAGAATCAAATGAAGATTCAATTAAATTCATTTGCAGAATTCCTAAAGAACGCTGAATCTGATAACTCTACATCAAAGGAAAACGTCATTGAAGTTTCTTTAACTATTTTGGACAACCTATCCAAGTTATCTGAAAATCAATCAGAATTAATTTCCAAGAAAGAAGGTCGTTTCAATAAATATGTTAGTAGACAGCAAGAAATTTCAAGAATTTGGGAAAACTCTATTAAACAACTAGATTTCGAAATTCAGCAAAGAGAGCTGAAAATCGTGGAGTTGGAAGACAAGTTAAGAGTTATTAGAAAAACTCTAAAAACAAACTTGTTTGCTCCAAATACTGAAGAATCACCAGCTAGTACAGCTGCAGGTATTGCTGCAGCTACTAACATTTCTTCCTCGATACCTACAAGCAGAAGTACTCCTTCGCAATCTGCTGAAGCTGCATCTGAATCTCCTAACCTGCCAGACACTGTTCATGAAACTTCTATGCATCATGAAAATGCCATCTTGAAGTTGCTTGAAGATGAAGACAGTGATGACGAATTCTTTGATGCAGAAGAGCTTGATGATGATTTAAGTAAGACCACAGAAGTTGATCCTCAACAAAACATAGATGAAACTGATAGAGAAGTTGTGGAGGTTTCACAATCAGTTCCACAAACCTCATCACCAGCTAATACTTCAGATGCTGCAGTTATCGAACCTGCTGTTCAATCAAAGGAAATCGGAAAGGAAGAAAAAGAAAAAGAAGAAGAAGAGGAAGCCACCACCGAAAGTGTCCCTGAAATTGAAACTTCCAAACTGCCTGTTGTTAATGGTTTCCAATTAAAATCTGATACACAACTTGAAAGATACAAACTTATTCAACAAGAAAAAACATTTTCAGGTTACGAAGATAAATTAAGAACTAGCTTACTGAAAGAAGATAATAGACCAAAAATTTCTTTATGGGGGGTCTTGAAATCTTTAGTCGGAAAAGATATGACAAAGATGACATTACCTGTCACTTTCAACGAACCTACTTCTTTGTTACAGAGAAATGCGGAAGTTATTGAATACTCCGAGTTGTTGGATAAAGCTGCAACTATCGACGATTCTTCATTAAGAATGGTCTATATTGCCGCTTTTGCCGCATCTGAATATGTCTCTACCGTTGGTAGAATTGCTAAACCTTTCAACCCATTACTTGGTGAAACATATGAGTATGCCAGACCAGATAAAGGATATAGACTTTTTGTTGAACAAGTTAGTCACCATCCTCCTATTTCTGCATTGAAAGCCGAATCTCCTTCTTGGTCCTATTACGGTGCTTCTCATGTTAAGACTAAGTTTCTGGGAAGATCATTTGATATTAAACATTTAGGAACTTGGTTCTGTGAATTATACCCTACTAATGGTGTCACCACTGAGAAAGGTAAGAAAACGGATATGGAATTATATTCTTGGAAGAAAGTTAACAATTCAGTTATTGGTATTATTGTGGGTAATCCCCAAATTGATAATTATGGTGAAATGGAAATCCGTAATCATATGACTGGGGATTATATGAATTTCTTATTCAAGCAAAGAGGATGGCGTGCATCCTCAGCATGTGAAATTAAGGGTGAAATATATTCCAACGATGGCCAATTAAAATACACTATTGGTGGTTACTGGAATTCAAAGATATATGCCAAAGCAGCCAATTCAACAGAAAAATTCTTGGTTTGGGAAGCTAATCCAAAAACCGAAATGATGTTCCATTTAACCAATTTTGCTGCCACTTTGAATGCTCCTCAACCTCATTTATTACCAGTTATTGCATGTACTGATACTAGATTAAGACCAGATCAAAGGGCAATGGAGGATGGTAATTACGATATGGCCGCAAGTGAGAAAAACAGAGTAGAAGAGAAGCAAAGAGACGCCAAGAAACTTAGAGAAGCAAAAGGCCTCGAATATAAGCCTGCATTCTTTGAGAAGTCTACTCATCCTATAAGTGGAGATGAATATTGGAACTTCAATGGTAGTTATTGGAAGAGAAGAAGAGATGGATCATTGAAAGATTATAACGATATCTTTTAGTTAGTACCATCTAAAGAATCGCATCGTCTATTCACTATTTATCCATTTATGTACTTTTATAGATTTCATTTATAAAATAAACATATACTAAAATATATATAATAATATTGTAACGTAATTTACGGAATATTTACGATAGGGTATATATGGGTCGAAATTTTATGTGCAAGTATTGTTTTGAAAGAGGAGAAAATAAGTGACAAAAATTGTTGAATGAAATAGGGGCGCCCTATTACTATTTTTCAGCGAACTTTTATAAAAGATGCTAAAAATGTGTGAGATTGATTAGTTAGAGCAAATATCAAATACATATAGATCTTTTTATGGCGTGTGTTGGTGATTCAATGAATATTATATCAAAGTTGAAGCATGATATACTTTGAGATTATCACTGTCTACCTTTTAGGGGATCTCAGTTTGTTTGAATATCCATTCAATTCTCTTGGTCCTCTAAGCTTATACTGTTGTAAATTTTGAGCTTGATGTTGCTGCTGTTGGTGATATAAATTCTCATTGCTTGATGTTGCCACATTTGATCTATTGTTATTTCCCATTTGCTTGATTATATCCTGCGCTTGTTGGTGTCCAACTAGTTCTGTCAATATCTTAGTCATCTGTAGTTCTAACATATAGTTGAATTCCTTTTTATAGCTACTTCTAATTTCTTCAACTTTCAGATTCATCATTTTGAATTCATCATTTAATGTGTCTTCTACTTTACTAAGTTTCTTTTCCTTTGTGAAAAGATTTTTCTCGAAGTCCAGGAGTTGACCTTCATATATTTTCAATTCCCATTCTTTTCTGAACATCTTGAAACTTGAATCTTGAAGAAGTTGATTCACCGTTGCCCTTTCCTTTGGATCGGTGATAAGACATGCATTTATACACATCTTTAACCTGTGTGAGTAATGATCAGGGATATGTTCAAATATACCTTTCTTAATTTTTTCTTGTAAGGATAAATGTGTTTTAGCTTGAAATGGAGGTCTTAATGAGCATAATTCATACATAACACATCCCAAAGACCAAATGTCACAGACTGGATCGTATGGTTTATCCATCAAGACTTCTGGTGACATATAATATGGTGTTCCAACATATGTCTTTGCAAACTCATTCTCATGTTTCAAAGATTTGGCCAATCCAAAATCTCCTAGTTTGACGGAATAGGAATCATCCATCATAAATATATTATCAGGTTTAATGTCTCTATGTATAACTAGTGCTTGTCTCTGTTCTACTTTGGTATTGGAGTCTACAGCATCATCTGAGGCCGGATAGTTAGGATAATTATCATCTCCTAATTCGGGAGTACTTAAAAATAACTCGGTGACTGAATCACAACTCTTACCATAGTGACACTGGTATAAAGCCAATAACACTTGAGTAAAACATCTCCATATGAAGTTCTCTTCTATATATTTCCCTTCAGACTTTGCCTTTTTAATAATGGCACTTAAATCACCACCTGTACAGTACTCCATGTATAAATGAACCATATGTTCATCTTGTATATGGTCATGGTGTAGATATTGGACAATATTTGGATGTTTCAAATCACGTAGTATACGAAATTCAGCAGTTAACTGTTGTTTTTCCTTATTTTTCATTGACAAATATGATATCTCTTTTCGAACAAATAGTTTCCCATCATGCTTACGACGTATTAAACGAACACATCCGAATGATCCTCGACCTATTACTTCTAATGCCTGAAAGTCATCAGCAATTGCCATGTTTATATATATATATATATATATATATATATATGTCACTTGTAATGATTATTTGTAATTTAGATCTTATCTGAAAACAGGGTACATATACAATATTGTTATATAAATTATAAATCCTATGGTATTACCTGTCATTTTGAATTATAACAAGAAACCGAATATTACAGTTTTTCCCTTACATTTTCTCTCTTACAATTGAAAAAAATACATTGTACAAGGCTGTGTGGTTTGTTATTGTTATGTTTTTACCCTTTTGGGTTACCTACGTTGGAATTGTATCGCGTCGATTTTATTTTTGCATGTCATGTAACACCGAGGACGATCGACGTTTGCATATATATCTTAATTCATTACATAATCATAAAATTAAAATACTTACTGATAAGCACAGCCTTAGGATAAGATTAGCTTTATTACTGTTATATATATATTGATTTTAGCGTTTTTATGATATCAATTTAGATTAAATATAAAGGGACAGACATAGACTCGTATTATCTGGGGATGGGATGGGAGGGAAGGAGAGGGGAGACATGATTTAAGAAACTCAACTGTTTATGTGAAGGAGGAGTTAAAATTAATTTAAGCAACCCATTTCTTACCAGTTAAACTTTCGTAGGCTTCAATATATTTTTCAGAAGTTTTTTCAACAATATCTTGAGTCATAGCGACACCGTCTTTACCGTTTAAACCATTACTAGTTAACCAATCTCTTAAGAATTGTTTATCGTATGAATCTTGAGATTTACCAATTTCATAAGTGGAAGCATTCCAAAATCTTGAAGAATCAGGAGTTAAGACTTCATCAACTAAGACAAGATTATCATCATCATCTATACCAAATTCAAATTTAGTATCTGCTAAGATGATACCTTTAGATAATGCATAATCTTTAGCCTTTGTATATAATTCGATTGCTTTAGCAGATAATTTATCGCATAATTCTTTACCAACTAATTCTTCAGCTTGTTTTGGTGAAATATTTTCATCGTGTTCACCTTGATCTGCTTTAGTTGATGGAGTGAAAATTGGAGTTGGGAATGGTTCACTTTCTTTTAAATCAACAGAATCTAAAGATAAACCATGAACAGTCTTTGTATTTTTATATTCTTTCCATGCACTTCCTGTAATATAACCTCTAACTATAACTTCCAATGAAATAAGTTTATGTTTCTTCACAATTAATGATCTACCACTTAATTGATTCTTATACTTTGGTTCTGATAATTCTTTTGGTAATTTGGCGAAAACTTCATCATCATTGGAAGCAATTAAATGATTCTTAATATTTGGTTGTAAAAATTCAAACCAAAAGACAGATAATTGAGTTAAAATCTTACCTTTATCTTTAATACCATTAGTCATTATAACATCATATGCAGAAATTCTGTCTGTTGCAACAAATAACAATGTTTCAGAGTCAATGGAATAGATATCTCTAACTTTACCCTTTGCGATTAATGGTAAAATTCCATCTAAATTAGTACTAGTAACTGACATTTTCTTTGTTATTTATAAAGTTGTGGGTGTATTGATTTCTTTAAAAATCTTTACTATAAATATATCACAAGAAAAAAAAAATATACAGTTATAACTATAGAAAGAATATTTTATAAATGGCATCCTTTAAATATGTCTTTTTATAAATTTATTACTTTTACTTACAATATTTTTTGATTTATTTCATTTTTGACTCTGAATTTTTTATAGATTATGTAATCACATTAAAAAGCAGGGTCAAAATACCTGGATTAGGTAATAGCATCGATAGACTCAATATATCGACTCAATATATATACACGTGACCATGTATCACGGGATACATATTTATATTGGTTATTACACGTAATTAATCACGCGTAAATTTTAATGAGAAGCTCGTTTAGCTTACGTACGTACGTAAACGATCTAAACGACTGAGGTAGAGCAATAATTATGATCTTTGATTTGTATTTGCTACTGGCACCACCTATCGGTTTATATATATATATACATATACATTTACTTTGTGTAATATATTAAAGGAAAGATTAACAATTGTGAGGACAGAATTTAATTTCCTACAAGAGTTTGGTTATTTAAAATATGTACTCGAAGTTAAACCCCAAGACACTTGAGAAAGACTTCTTTGGAACTTTTGGAGCTATATTCATTTCAGGATTACTTCCAGTAGTTGTTCTATTTCTTTACTTATGTTGTAATGAGGATTATTTACAAAGTGGATTATACATTGATTTTGCCCAATTGATCAAGCTTTTAAATGAAAAAGTTATTGAAGTTTATCCTCAAATTTTTTTCAATGCAGAGGTTTGGAAATGGTATTTAGCTTGGTTTTTCTCATTGGCAATATTAGACTTGATTATTCCAGGTTATAATAAGGAAGGTGTTGAATTGAGAGATGGTACTAGATTGAACTATTTGATAAATGGTAAGCAATTGAGTATTTTATTTTTAACCGTTTTATCAAGTAGAGCTTACTACTTAAGTTTCAACTTACCAGAGTTGACATTTATTTATGATAACTTCTTACCATTGATGATAACCGCTTTAGAATTCTCTTTATTATTAAGTTTATTCGTTTATATTGGTTCATTTATCCCATTACGTAAAAATAATGGTGTTAATACAAATGAAAGAATACTAGCTACTGGTGGTAACTCTGGTACTCCAATTTTTGATTGGTTCATTGGACGTGAATTAAACCCACGTATTGGACCATGGGATATTAAACTATTCTGTGAATTACGTCCTGGTATGCTGTTGTGGTTCTTATTTAACTTGTCAAATGTTCAACATCAATATTTGAAGTTAGGTTATGTTACAAACTCTATAGTTTTAGTTACCTTATTACAATCATTTTATATCTTTGATGGTGTCTTGAATGAAGAAGGTTTATTAACTATGATGGATATTACCACTGATGGATTTGGATTTATGTTAGCATATGGTGACCTAGGTTGGTTACCATTCTCATATTGTTTACAGACTAGATATTTGTCATTGTATGAGTATCATTTATCAAATGTCGCTATTGTTGCAATTGTTTTGATTATGGCATTAGGTTATTACATATTTAACTCTGCAAACACTCAAAAATCGCAATTTAGACAAGGTAAATTGCCACATTTAAAATCAATTCAAACCGACAAAGGAACAAAATTATTGATTGAAGGTTGGTGGGGTACTTCACAGCACATAAATTATTTTGGTGATATTTTAATTGCTTTATCTTGGTGTTTACCAACTGGTTTTAAAACTCCATTGACCTATTTCTACATTATTTACTTTGTTAGTTTATTATTACACAGACAAACAAGAGATGAGGATAAGTGTAAAAAGAAGTATGGTAAGTACTGGGAAGAGTATGAAAAAATTGTTCCATATAAGATTATTCCTTACGTGTATTAGTTTATAGGTATATTGTACATAGTTTAGACAGAGCAAAAAAAACAAAAAAAAAAAATCTTTTTAACAAATTTAATGGATGAAATAGTCGTATTCTTTTATTTATAGAGACATGTTATATATATATATATATATGAAAAAAGTGGATGTAGGGAGAAACAAAAAATAAAAACTCAAAAAACTAATGAAAATATGAAAAAGCAAGGCGAAGAAGATGTTATTCCCTATTGAATCTTTTTATGGCCAGTATAAGGCTTATCAAAAGCTTTATAACTAACTTTTAATGAGGTCATCCAGCTTAAAGCGGTAGATAAAACAAAGACTAAAAATAATGAAACAATTGTAGCCATCCAAATACCAGATGAGAAGAATCCATACTTATCAAATAGCGATCCATCAACAGCAATTATTGTTGAGTTTGATTTTTTATTTGAGCTGAAAGATGATGTGGATTGTTTTGATTCATCGTCGCCCCAAATGGTGAAAGTTTCATCTTCAATTAATTTATCAACTTCTTCAAATGCTTCCTTTAATTCTTGTTCTAAATTTTCAAAATCTTCTTCACTAACTATGGTATCATCAATATTTCTCTTTGAAGATTGTTGTTTTCTTAAAAATTTAGATGCCTTGTTCAATAATGAATCTGGATCTTCAAAAGTTGGTAAACCTTGGATAATAATGTTATCAAATTTAGAAGCAACAATAAATAATTGTTCTAAATTTTCTAATAAATCTTTATCTGATTCAATTGAAACCAATTGAACATTATCGGAAGATTCTGTTTTTATCAATTGATCAATCCAATCTTGATTATTTTGTGAAATAGTTAATGTATCAACTAAACAGTTATCTGAAATACCAATTGATTTGGCAACTTCGGCTTGTGATTCATAGAAAACATGGTGTGCTAATTCAAAATTCTTATTGTCAAATTTGTTGAAAAATTCAGAAGTTAAATCATAGTTGGATAACCCATTTAGTCTTAAATAAAGTAAATTTTCTTCATTCCCAGTTGAACAGATATCACTGGTAAATGATTCCAAATTTGAGTCTAGTTTCTTAAAATCAACAGCATATTTCAATTCAAGCTTAGATGAATCTGAAGATGAAACTAAAAATGGTGCAGAATTCTCATATGCTGAAGCAATGCTTGAAACAAGCGATAGTAGTATTATATTGGATAATTGCATATTTGTTGTAACAGAACACTGATAAGTAACTATTCAACCTTCTTACTTCGATTCTCCTTCAAACAAAAAAGAGAGCAAAAAAAAATTTTAAAACACACAATACAGTGATAAACGTTCTTTCCAATCAAATTGTCTCTCAACAAAAATTCCAACTGACACTACACAATCGTAAAACTTAACAAATGATTCTGTTTATTATTTAAAAAATGATATAACCTTTCCCCCTATTTCCAAATTGGCTGCCTTTCCACTAAAAAAAAAATCGCATTTTTTTGTGTTTTCCTTTTTTTTTTTGTCTGCTTAGGTAATTTGTTAGGTAATCGGATTTACCCGGATTTTTTTGGTTTTAATTTAAAACACACAGCCGTTTATTTACGTTTTGTATATATGAAATCAAATCGAAACATTTACATATATATATAATAACTTTGATATGGATATTGTTTTCTTTTATGAGGTATATAGCAGTAGCAGATATGAATAAGTATTCAAGTTTAGAGATAGGTGAGTGTGGTTGTTTTTGGTTTTATCTAGGTTTTGGTTTCAGTCCTTTTACTAACATTGCTTAGTCAATTTATCGTCTTCAATAACAGAGGAACAGCTATATCAGTTATGTATAACATTTGGGTCGATTTCTAATCTTAAGATACAGCAGGACCCTTCAAATAAGAAACAGAGGAAAGCAATAGTGACTTTTATTGAGCAATTGGATGCTGTTGAGTGTTTTGAAAACTTGAATGGTTTCCAGTTCTTTGGTATGTCTTTGTTAGTGAGGTATATCAATTTAAACCAAATTACACATGATCAGTCTCAAAATGAAAAGTACAAAAGCAGTGGTGCAGTTTGGTCGCAGCAAGAGAATATACAAGAGGAGTAAGTGATTTTTACATGGGATTGAGTTTAGTACAAAATATCATATATTATTATTATTATTTTTTCTCTCTTGTTCAAGTTTTTTTATTTAATTTTGAGAGGGGGAGAGTAGTGGTCTAAAAGTACAGTAACAAAGAAGAACATTCACTTTTGCCAAGGAAGCATTTAACAGTACAATAATATTAGTTTTTATTGGATCTATCTATTTTTCCAATGGGTAGAATGAACGAATGAATGAAAAAAAAAAAAAAAATTGAAAAAGTTTGTAAAAAATAGCGATATGTATATGTTATATGATAATGCAACGATCGAATGATTGATACTGTCAGTGTTTCTGTTATTTTGTTTTCGTTGAGGTAACTAAGCGAAAGAAACACTCTTAACTTTCTTATCGGCTTGCTTCATGATATCTTTCTTTGTATCTTTAGCATTCTTTCTTCTTAAAACTCTAGCAACGTTAGCCTTGTTTTTAATTTCCTTCTTCTTGTCATTTAATTTATCTAGTTTAGCTTCTTCCTTTTGTTGCATCTCTTGTAATTTAAATTGTCTAATTTCTTCCAATCTCTTTGATTTCTCAAGTTTAGATTCATTGATTAAATCTCTATCGTCATTAATTTGCTTGATTAATCTATTTAGTGTGATGGAATCATTATCACCCACAAATTTCTTACCTTTTTTACCACTCTTCTTAACAACACCAGGCATTATAGCTCTATTCAAGGCTGGTAGATTTAATTCCGCTTCTGTATAGGTCTTTTCCTTCTTTTTACCATATAATTTGGCACTTCTTAATTCTTTCTTTAACTCAACACCTTTCAACTTTCTCTTTGTAGATTTTGGTGTTAGGTGAGTTGGTTGATTGGAAAGTAAATTTCTAGCTTGTGAATCATGTCTAATTTCTGGCTCAACTTCCCTCGTTTGATTTTGTGTCGTCTTTCTCTTGGCGGCTTTACTTTGCTTGTTCTTAGCTGGCATTTTTTGATCTATATATTCTATTGATTGTTCTATTTGAAAAGAAAATAATAATAATAACTTATTCCTTATATATTACAAAAAAATTTCTTTATATTTAAAACAAAGCAAAAAGTCTGAAAAAAAAAAAAAATTTATAAAAAAAAAAAAAAAATTAAAA
>JAJLSX010000078.1:38813-56931 GCA_030567815.1 Ogataea piceae | reverse complement strand
GACTGGAATAGCAATCAAACCATGAGAACCAACCTTGGTCTTGATATAATCAACATCTGGAGATTCTAGTTGAGTATTGACAGCTTCTAATTCAGCATGTTTAGATTCTAATTCAGATTCAAGTGATTTCAACTCTTCGATCTTTGCAGTCAACTCTCCTTGTGTCTTTTCTAAGTCAGACTTATGAGAGTTCAATGCATACTCTGTTTCTAGTAACACTTTTTCTTTACCTGCTAATTCTTCTCTTATTGAGTCATGTTCTTGCACTGGGATGGCAACTAAACCATGTAATTCCGCCTTTGATTTGACATATTCAGCTTCCGGAGCTTCAACTAAAGCTTGAAGACGAGATAGTTCATCATCTTTGACGGATAGTTTCGCGTTCAACTCCTTCAATGATTCTAACTTTGTTGATAGCTCTGATTTGGTATTTGAGAGTGCAACATCATTGGCCTTCAGCTCTTCAATTATTGACGCATGGTCTCCTGAAGGTAGTATAACATGATCATGTATTTTTGCTTTATCTTTCACATATTCAAGATCAGGGGCTTGCAATTGAGATTTTATGGTATCCAATTCTTTAGATTTTGAATCTAGTTCGGCATTTGCTGATTTTAGACTGTTCTTGATGTCTGATAATTCATGGCCATCTATTGCGGTTAATTGATACCTTTCAGCTAGACTGATGACATCTTCCTTAGATGGATTTTGTAGCTTTCTCATTTTTTCAATAGAGAGAACTGACATACCACCAAGAGCTGCAATTTGAGAAATAAATTCAGGAGAAGGATTTGCAATCTTCTCAGCTGTATTTTCCAGTTCGCGATCTGAGTCCTTCTTTTCATTCAATTGATTATACTCTTGCGAAGAAATAACCTTAAATCCAAGTTCTTCTGCCTTTTGAGATATATAGGATTCAGAAGGAGAGTTATAAGAGGAAACCATTCTCACTTGTTGATCAATCAGTGCTCTTAGTTCAGTGATATTAGATTTGAAATTTTCAGAGCTTGGGTTTTCCAACTTTTCTACAATGCTTTCAAATTGTGGACCTTCTGCTTTGAACAAATCTAATAATTGTTCATGGTGTTCCTTAGGTAATGCAATCATTCCAGACTTCTCGACTCTTTCAGCTAGCTCAACAGTTGTGAGTGATCTCTTGGACGAGACGATCAAACTATCATAAGATGACTTGGACAATGCAATTAATCCCATATCAGAGCACTTCTTTTTCAAACTGTCATGTGTTTCAACAGAGTCAAATTTCATTTTGGTAGGAGAACTTGGAGCTTGTAACATTCCAGCGGAAAGGGCTGAACCTGTACCGGCGGCACCGGCGGTACCGACTGCAGCTTTAGCAGAGTTGGAGACAAGTGCCTCATACTCTGTGTTTGGTAAAGTCTTATAACCTAAACCAGTCAAATTTGAGGTCAAAAAGTCTAGAGATGGCTTTTCAGCTATCTGCTTGAACGTATTGAATGAAGTTGCAGCAACTGCAACTAAACCAGCTCCTGCTGCACTTGCAATAATAGAATCTTTTGATGGCTTAGAAAGTTTCTTGTATTCTGATTTTTCAAGCACAACGAGATTTAATTTCTTAGCATTCTTCACTATGTTATCCTTTGATGGCGCTTGTATACTTTTATTCAACTGTTTTAACTCGGTAGCTGCAATCAAAGAACATCCAACAATAGTAGCCTTAGATGCAAGGTACTCTTTAGAAGGTTCTTCAAGAGAAGATCTCAATTCAGAAATTGTTGAATCCTTGGTCTTCAAATCATTCAACAGTTGTTCAATCTCAGTTGAATTTTCCAAAACCTTTTTGTTAAGTTCTTCAGCTTCTTCGGATTTTGTCTTGTGCTCATTAACAAGTTTTTCATGATGATCAATATCCAAAGCAACTAGTTTATGATCTATGGATTTTGATAATATGTAGCTTTTACTTGGAGAGTCTAATTTCGACGTCAACGAGGAAATTTCGTTTGATTTAGCAGCTAATTCAGTGTTCAAAGATGCGTGCTCTTCACTTGGGACAGCAACCATGTTCAAAGATCCCGCCTTGGAAATAATATATTCAAGCTCTGGAGATTCGATTGATTTTTTAGCAGATTCTAATTCCGTTTGATGAGCGATCAAGGATGATTCTGCTGCAATCAGTTCTTTCTTCTTAGCATTCAACTCACTAGTTAAGGTCTCGATAGATTCATGCTTGGAGTCCAATTCTTTCTTCTTAGCATTCAACTCACTAGTTAAGGTCTCGATAGATTCATGCTTGGAGTCCAATTCTTCCTTCTTAGCATTCAACTCACTAGTTAAGGTCTCGATAGATTCATGCTTGGAGTCCAATTCTTCCTTCTTAGCATTCAACTCACTAGTTAAGGTCTCGATAGATTCATGCTTGGAGTCCAATTCTTCCTTCTTAGCATTTAACTCACTAGTTAAGGTTTCGATAGATTCATGCTTGGAGTCCAATTCTTCCTTCTTAGCATTTAACTCACTAGTTAAGGTTTCGATAAATTCATGCTTGGAGTCCAATTCTTCCGTCTTAGCATTCAATTCATTAGTTAAGGTTCCGATAGATTCATGTTTGGAGTCCAATTCTTCCTTCTTAGCATTCAACTCACTAGTTAAGGTTTCGATAGATTCATGCTTGGAGTTTAGTTCTTCTTTTAATGAGATAGCTTCCGCTGTCTTTGAGTCAAGTTCAGTTTTTATTCCATCGAAATGATCAGATTCCAATAACACATGGTTGTGCGAAGATGTCTTTTCTTTCAAGTATTCTAACGATGGCGCTTCAAACTTAGATTGTAGAGCTGATAATTCTGCCTTAGTCTTATTAAACTCAGCTTCTATAGATTCATAAGCTTTATGTTTATCTGCTAAGCTGGTTTCAGCAGCTTCTAAAGATTGTGTCTTTTCATCTAATGACTTATTCAACGAATCATGATGTTCCATAGATAGGGCAACCATACCATGAATAGCAGCTTTAGTTTTGACATAATCTTCAGATGGAGTTTCTAGTTTAGATTCAATTGATTCTAGATGAACATTCTTGGATTCTAGTTCAGATGAAACAGCTTCAAGTTCTTGTTGTTTTTTAACTAGATCTTCTTCCTTATTCTTCAATTCGGCAAAGACAGAATCAAGCTTTTCTTGTTTCTTAGCTAAATCTTCATCTCTAGTTACCAATTCAGTTAAGTTTGTGTCTAATTCGGCTTTAACATCCTCAACTTCCTTATGTTTATTAGATAAATCAGCTTGTAAAGTCTTCAATTCAGCATTCACTGTATCCAATTGCTCATTCTTGCGTTCTAAATCTTGAACTTTAGTTGATAAAAGTAATTGTATATCTTCAATTTCTTTATATTTAGAATTCAATTCGGTATGTTTTGCTTCTAAATCTTTACTCTTCAAATCCAGTGTATCATTTAAGGATTTGTGAGTATCTATAGGAATTGCAACCAAACCGAGAACTTGTGATTTACTCTTGATGTAGTCTTCATCTGGTTGTTCAATTTGAGCTTTCAAAGAGTCAATGTGGTTCAATTTGGATGATAGTTCAGTCTTTGCGTTTTCAAGATCGGTAGTAGCGACAAGTAAAGCAGACTTAGAATTGTTCAATTCTTCTTGAGCCGCTTCAAGAGATCCTTGTAAAACGGTCACTTGTTCTTTGGTAGAAGTTAATTCTTCTGAAAGTAAAGAAAGTTCAGATCTAACTGAAGTTAATTCGGCATTGATAACATCAACATTACTCAAGCTTGTAGATAGTTCAGCTTTAGTAGTGTCTAATTCTTTCAACGTAGTTTCCAACTTGACATCTTTTTCAGATAACATAGCTTTAATTTCTTCCAACTCTGAAATAGTGGATTCTAACTCTGTATGCTTAGTATCCAACGATTTCTTGATATTGTCATGATCTGAGATTGGGATGGCAATCAAACCATGATCAGTAGCCTTTGATTTAACATATTCAAAGTCTGGTTTTTCTAATTGTTCATTCAACAAAGCTAGATTAGATTTTGTTTCATCAATCTCACTAACTTTTTCAGATAAATGTTTCTTCAAAGTTTCCAATTCTAATTGGGTAGATGAGATATCATCAACAAGTTGCTTATGATGGTCGACATGCAAGACAACATGATCTAATGATTCTGCTTTTTGCTTAACATAGTCAATATGTGGACTTTCAAGTGTTTCATTAATAGAGTTTAATTCAGATTTAGTTTTTTCAAAGTCAGCCTTCATTGAATCATGTTCTTTCATTGGGATTGCAATTAATCCATGACTATTTGCCTTGGTAGTAACGTAATCAATATTTGGGGTATCAAGTTCAGCTTGGAGTGAATTTATGGTGTTCTTTAAATTGGACAATTCTCTTTGAGCAGTTTCTAATTGATTAGTTTGAGAGTTAATCGTGTCTTTCATTGAATCATGTTGTTCCATTGGGACTGCGACAAGGCTATATAATGATGCTTTATTTTCAAGATAAGATTGATCTGGATTTTCTAATTGTGATTGCAAATCCTTTAATTTATCTAGTTTTGCAGCAAGTTGTGATTTAATAGATATAATTTCTTCATTACTTTGATCTAATTCTTGCTGTTTAGATGAAATAGTAGATTTCAAGTCGGAATGATTTTCTTCGGTAATAAGTAAAGAGTTATGAATCGATGCTGCATTTCTAACGAAATCAATGTCAGGTTTAGAAAGTTTTTCTTTCAACATTGTTAATTCTTCTTTGGTGGATTCAAGTTCTGATTTAGTACTTTGGAATAAATTATGTTCATCAGTTGAAACAGCTATTAAATTGAAATTAGTAGCTCTAGATTTATACGATTCGATTGAATTCCAATTTGTTTTGAGTTCAAACAATTCTTGTTTTTGTGTTTCAATTTGAGAATTGATTTGATTATATTCATCAGTTGGTAATAGTTGATAATTGAATTGACCAATCTTTTTCATTAACTCCAATTCATCAATTTCATCATAACTTGCTTTCTTCATAACAGATTCATATTCATCTCTTTTAACTAAAACCATACCTAATTCTTCAGATTTAAGTTGTAATTGATTCATCATATTAATTTTGTGGCTAATATTATCGGAATCATTAGGTATAGCTATTAAATCGTAATCAGTTGAAGCTTCAATAATTGAATTTCTCTCTCTATTATTTGTAGAATCCGATAATTCATGTTGCTGTTGTTGGTATAAATTCCAATCTTCAATAGAGATTAATTTTAATTGATTCTTAGAGGCAAACGATTCCAATTCTTCTCTTGTAGATGATGATCCACCACGTTGAGATTGGTCAACAACATGACTAAACTCATCAGAAAGCTCACCCAATTCATCAGCTAAAACATTCTTTGAATTTTGTAATAAATTACTTTGTTCCAAATCAGAGTCATCATCTTCATCATCAGATTTCACCAATTTAGGAATATTCATTAGTTTTGAATTACCTAGTGAGGAAGATGTTGGAGCTGTAATAGATTTTGAAGAAGAATCATAATTTTCCCAGTCATTACTATCAAAATCTTCTGAATCTTCATAATATGAAAGAATCTTACTACTTCTATTTGGAGATAAACCATTTTTCAAATCAAATTTAGATTTTTTATTTGGTGATTTAACATTAATTTTACCAATAGAAGTATCAATTGAATTATTACTTTTATCATTTAATAAATTCAATTTCTTCTCCAATTCTTCCTTTTCAACTCTAAATTTAATTGTTGATTGTCTTAATTTAGTAATTGTCTTATGGGCATGTTGTAAATTAGCCACTAAAGTTTCCCTTTCTAAACCTGAATCAAATTGAGGTAAATTTTTAACTGGAGAATTTTCTGGACTATATAATAAAGAATCATCAATAAATTCATCATTTTTATCATTATCTTTATTTAAATTTGGTATCACTGATAAATTATTTTTAGAATTATTTGCAATTGATAAATCATTTGTTAAATTTTCAACTTTTTCATGTAAATTATCATTTTCATCATTTAAATCTAAATTTCTTTGTTTTAATTCTTTTAAATCTGATGATAATTGTGTAATTTTAGTTAAAGAATCTTTTTCAATTTGAATTTTTTTCAATTTAAAAGTTTCAAATTGATTTTTCAAATCTGATAATTCTAAATTTATCAATGAATTTTGTTTTAAAACTTTTTTTGATTCTTGTTGAGATTTTTGGAAAGATTCAGATAAATTACCATTTTCAGTTTCTAATTCCCAAATTTTATCATTTGAAAGTTCTTCCTTTTCACTTAATTTTTTATTAATTAAAGTTAAATTGTTAATCTGTTTTGAAAAAGATTCAGATTCAATTTCATATTCGTTTAATTTTTGTTTTAATTTATTATTTTCATATGTTAATCTTCTAGATTCAATTAATAAACCATCACTTAAATCACTTAAAAAATCAACATTTGTATTTAAACCTGGAGATTGAGGTGATTTTGGATTTGATCCACTAGAAACAGATGTCAATTGTTGACTTGTTTGTCTTCTTCTACTTGGTAAAATAGGCACACTCTCCCTCTAAATTAAAGCGTGTTAGTAAAAAAAAAAAAAACAATCAAAATGAAGTAGCTTTAAATGAATTATACATACCTTGTATTTTCTTGTTGAATCATCACTTGAGAAATGTGGTAATAAAGGAGGTAAATGAATCTCAGGTTGAGAAGCTCTTTTCCTAATTGATTCTGCAGATCCACTCTCAGTAGGAGTAGAACCAATAACATGAGATCCTGATCTTCTATTGTTAAATTTTTGTTGAATATCTAAGAATTGACTTTTCAAATCAAATTCATTCGATGTACGTAACGAATCTCGTTTCTTTGGACTACCTTCCAATCCTGGAAGATTCGAAGGGGTAGACATTGTTACTTGATATAGAGAACAAAAGAAGTAGGTGAAAATCAAACAAACAAAAGAAAAAAAAAGGGGGAAACTTAAACAAAGAACTTTTAAAACACCAAATTTTGATCCCCCTTCTCTCTTTTCAAAAAAATTCCTCTTACACAAAAAAAATATGAAAACAAAAACAAAAACAAACGGGGAGTATCTGTCAAATTATGTTTACGTGTAATTTTCCCAAAAAAGCTCCTGATATTTTTTTGCGTGTGTCAATGGAATATGTGTACATCTTTACACGGGGGGAGAAGTAGGTGCAAATTTCTATACGGAGATAAATTTGTTATTTTATTTGTATATTTATTATATTACTGTATGGTATATGGTATATAATACTTGATTTATGGATAGATAGATAGATTAAATAGGTAGATAAGATGGTAGGTATTTTATTAATTTATTTGTATAAAATCATACTAACATTTTTCAGTTAAAATTAAAACAAATGCAAAAAGAAAGAGCTGAAAAGGCAAATGCAACAACAAATACTACATTTTCACCATCTGTTTCAGTTGCATTTTTAAGAGCTAAAAAAGATTTACAAGACTATGAAGATATACCAGGTATAACAATAAATTACTTAGAGTCAAATCCAATGATGATTCAATTACAAATTATACCAAATGAAGGTTATTATAACAAAGGTATATTTAAATTTAACTGTGAAATTCCAGAAGATTATCCAAATAAAGCACCTGAATTTAAATGTTTAAATAAAATTTATCATCCAAATATTGATTTAGAAGGACACGTTTGTTTAAATATTTTAAGAAATGATTGGAAACCAACACTTTCGTTACAGTTGGTATTTGCAGGTATACTACATTTATTTTTACAACCAAATCCAAATGATCCATTAAATAAAGATGCTGCTAATGATTTGGCTAAATATCCACAAGATTTTAAAAGAAATGTTGAAATTTCAATGATGGGTGGTTACGTTAAAGATGAACAATTTGATCAAGTATTAGAAGGTAATTATTCAAGACAACAGAATAAAAGATATTATTATTAATAGTTGATCAACAACTATACTATTTAGAAAAGACAAAAAGAAAAAAAAAAAAAAAAAAAAGAAAACTATATCATAAATTCATTGTAGCAAAAGAGTAAAAAATTTAAACCTTTGAATGACCATCTGAAGACACATGGTTGTCACTAACCACTATAGGATAGAAACCTTCTTCACTAGTAATTGAACCTTCATTTGAACTATTCTTAATATATGTCATTGAAGACTGTTCAACTTCACCTGAACCTCCATTATTATTAACTGGTGAACTAGACTCATTATATAATTTTTGAACAGGATGTTCTTGATTATATAAATCATGGTATGAATATAGTGGCTTATTAAATGATGTAAAATTTTTTCTAATCATTGGTGATGAAGTTTTAGATAATTTTATAAAACATCTAGATGTTAAGTTTAGTGTATGAATAGATCTTGGAGACATTGTATATTGTATGTGTTATATATATTTTATATATGTATATTGTATGAGTATATGAATATATGAGTTATATGAGTACAAATTAATACACATTATTAAAGGAAAATAACTGTATATTTATACCATTAAATGATTCAATTAAACCACTGATCCGGTCCTACGGGAATGAGTCAAATCACCGTAATCTCCTTCCCCCGTTTCCCCATTAAATATTAAAAAGAAAAGTCAATTCCCCCAGATGATTTTAAATTAATTGATTAATTGAGTCATCTTATAAAAAAACGTTTTTAGTACAAATTTTATTATTATTAAATTACATAAGTAATTATATAATTTTCGGATAACTGGACTTAATATTTCATTATTACGTCATCGGTTGAACGGAAGATTTTGCCATTTATCCCTTTTTATAATACAATACAGCAGTATACAGTAGTACTATACAATGTATACTATCTACTATAGTATAGCATAGTATAGTTATAGTGTATACTAGACATATGGAATATGGCATGGTATGGGGTATGAAGTATGAACTTTGAAGTATGGCATATGGCATGGTCAGAAGTCAATTTCTGTTATATTTTTAAACATACCGGTATCACCATATCTTCTAGCAATTGCTGGATTATCGATAAAATATGATTCTTTCCATGAACTCATTGTAAAACTATCAAATGGACCAAAAATTTCATTTGAATCATCATCAATCCATTTATATTCCCATTGTGTCACTTCTTCTTCTTCTTCTTCTCTTGTTCTCTTTTTGGAAATTTCAATTTCTTCACCGCCTGAAAGTTTAGTATATTCTCTTCGAAGTTCTTCTCTTGTTAAATCGTATGTATTGTAGTTTCTTTCGTTTAATAGTTCAATATCATTCATAATTTCACTAATTTTCAGTTTTAATTGTTTCAATTCGGTGTTTGAATTTTTCCTTTTAAGTGCTTTAACTTGTTTATTTAACCTTTGTAATAATTCTAGTGGTGTTTCAACTGGTTCTAATGAAATTACCAATCTTTTAATTATCTCTGTTGTTTTAATATTGAGTCTATTATTACGTGATTTTTGAAATGATTCTTTTAAAATTTGTTTTTTCAAAATTTCAGCTTCTTGTGCCTTTTTAATATCATCTTTACTAACACCCATTAACCATAAATCTTTATTATTGATTTTTTTTTCATCAGTTTCATTATAAATGTCTTCTTCTTCTTCCTCGTCATCATCATCTGACTCATCTTCATCATCTCCATTTTTATTTCTAATGTAATTACCAAATTCATCAAATACACCATCTTTTGATTCTTTCTTCAAATTAAATGCTTCAATTTTAGGTCCTTTACCTTTTTTGATTTTTTTAGTTCTATCAGGGTCAAATTCTTCTTGATTGGTATAGTAATCAATCAATTCTTTCTCTGATATCTTCTCGTTGTAATCTTCAGTTGATTCATTCTGATCAAGTTCAAAATCAGGTAATTGAACTCCATCTTCTTCTTCGTGTAATTCTTTCTCAAATTGATTCATATCAAGAACTTTCACATTTCCTAGTTTAGAATTCTTCTTTGTCTTTTCTTTCTTATCTTGTTCCTCAGTATCAGATGCAAACATATCATCATCATCGTCTTCCTTCACAGGTTCATTATCATCTATATCTTCATCATCTGATGAATCTGAGTTTAATACATCTTTTTTGACTCTTCTATTCTTGGTACCTCTCCTCGTATCAATATCTTCAAGTAGTAATTCTTCTTCTTCTGTTAAATTCTTTCTCTTTATAACCATCCTTAATTATACATATATCTATCATTCCTTTATTTACTCAAATTAATGTATAGCATTGTTTATTTAATCATTTTTTTAATGGCTGTGAATCTTTTATGTTAAAAAAAAAAAAAACAAAAAAAAATTTACATTTTTCTATTTAAATTTCCATCTGTGGCTTTAAAAAAATGATTACAAATAAATTTATTGTATGGGATTCTCTTTCTGGGAGGTGGTGTCTTATCGGAGTAGTATTAGTACAAGTAGATACACTCAATAATAATGCCTATGGAATCTCAACATAATGAAATGGATGATCTTACATTTGATTTTGATTCACTGTTAAATTTGGAAGAACAATACTATCAAGAAGGATTCTTAGAAGGTCAACTAGAGGGATCTAGGAAACAATTTTTAGAAGGTAAAGAATTGGGTGTTCAAACTGGATTTCAAAGATTTTTAATAATTGGGCAGTTTAAAGTTTTAATCAACAAATGGATAAATAAGGTTGAAAAAAGTATATCGGATAATAGTGAAGAGACTGAAAGTAAAGTCAGTAGGAAGCCAAAGAGAGATAATAATAAAATACTGAAAAATTTACAAGAGTTAAAAATGGTAATTGATTGCTTATATGAAAACAAAACTTTAGTTATTACTAATAGTGATTCAGATATAGAAAAATATGAAAAGATACTTAAGAAAACTAGAGCTAAGATTCGTTCTTTGAGTTCGATATTGGGGGATGAAGAACTTTATCAGTCTATTGAAGTACTCTCAGATCAAATAGGTGGATCTATCCCAACACCAACGATTAATGGTACAGATACAGATATATGGTGATTTTAATATTTCATCATTAAATTACATATATTAAGTCTTTTCTCTAATCATCTAAATAATTTTCAATTTCAAACTTAACGTCATCAGAAAACTTTTTAATCACATCCCATGTAACATTACATTTCCATTTAGTTGATCCACCAATAGTATCACCTATTTTCAACTTATCAATAGATTTCAATGTAGTTAAAGTTGCCAATTCACTCATCAATTCAACGTTATTCATTAATGGTTCATCTTCTTGATAATCATCATAAATCGCTCTTAAAATAGCCAATAATCTTTCCAATGTAAATGCTTGAGGTTGTAACATTCTAGAACTTAATTCACCATTACCTTTCCCTTTAGTACTTCTTCTCTTTGAAAATCTTGTCTTTCTATTGGCTCTCATTTCTCTCTGTGTAGAATATAAGATCAAGTCATGACTTTGATTACCAAATGATGCCAGATATGAAGCTATTAAAATATACTTTGTCTTATTAGACAAATCATAATTCCCCTTTTTACGTTTAACAGATTGTTTATCATCTTGTTTAGTTGATACAACATGGTTTAAATCATCCATCACAGAGAAATCATTTTGTAGTAAGTTCTTATTAGCCATGAATATCGTTAAAACATCGTTAACTCTAGGTTCAATTTTACCGTGATCCAAGAGTGGCTGATAAAAAATAGGCCAAATCTTATTTAACATGGACAGACACAAGTCAATATCATAACCAAGATATGATGAGTAAGTATCTATTATCAAGTTGACATATCTAGAAATGAAATTTTTCAATTGAGAAACTGTAATAGTTGTACCATTCATCTCTTGAATTATTGATTCAACTCTATCATTATCAATTAAATAATTTATTATAATATCTTTAACCTGGGAAACTGTATAAGGTGGAAATTCTATTATTGGTATACCAAAAGTTGGTAAATCCAAAGAATCAGATCTTGTAACAACAAATACAAATGAAAATTTATTCAACATTGGACTCTGTTCATGAATCTTAGCCAGAGCTGCAGTTAATTCAGATGGATCTTCATTTGGTAATAGTTTGTCTATTCTATCAAGAATAAATATTATAGGTTTGGTGAATTTATAACTTGTATTATTCTCTTTTGATTTAGTATAGTGAACCATCTGTTTCAATAATTCAACAAAGACACTTAAATTATCACACCCCGATACCTGATCTTGTAATCTATCGTCATCTTGCAACTTGAACAACTGTAGAACACCTTTTAATATTTTTTGTAAAACACTTTTCCTAGTCAATAAATACTCACATTCAACTTCAATATAGTCTATCAATTCTCTATCTTGCTTCAAATAATTTAAATATGAGTTTAAAATATGTGATTTACCAGATGATCCAATCCCATCAATCACCAATGCTGGTGATAATATATCTTCATCTGGTTGAAGGTATGTAAGAAGAAGATTTAATTGACGATCTCTATGTTTATGTGTTGACTTCAATTGGTCCAATTCTTTTTTCAATATTATCATAATTGATTATAATCTCTAGCTATCTACTTATCTATACATTCATTCATCTATTCATCTCTTTATATTTACTTAACAAAAATAAATGCAAAATTTTATACAACAACATAAAATGTTTTCTACTGATCAAGGCTGTGTTTTAAAAATTGAGCTCATAAATTTTTCTGTTTTTTTAATTTTTATATAAAAAATGCAATTTATTTTATTTTATTTTGTTTACTGGATAACTTCTTCAACTATAGCATAGTGATCACTTGATAATAAACTTGATTGTCTAGAACCTAAGTTAGTTTTCAAGCGATCTAATAATGAACCTGAACTATTTGGTTTATTAAAACCTTTTGATGAAGGTTTTAACAAGTTTAAAGATGCATCTTTAGATAATTTTTCAGTTCTAAATCTTTCATAGTAAACTGAGTGTGTAATTTCTTTTAAATCTTGTAAACAAGCACCTAATAAACATGTTCTTAAGACTATAAAATCACTGTGAAGTGGATCATCAATTCTAACAGTTCCATGTGGTAAATTTCTAACTTTATATTCAATACCATCAATTATTTTTCTATCTGTACCAGATACAATTGCAAATGGAACTAAATCTTGAACTCCATTACTATTATTGATTGTATTTTCATCATAATCTTCTTGTAAATCGGCAAAGCACGTTGAAAAATCATAAATTTCAATATTATTGTCACGTAAATCTCTATTAATAACCATCTTATTAAGTGAAAGTTCTTCTTCTGTTAACAAATCTGATTTAGAAATTACTGGAATAATGTTACACCTTTTAGATAATTCTTTTAAACATTGAATATCCAATTCACGTAATCCTTTACCAGTTGGTCTAATGAAATAAATTGTAGCATGAATTCTAGAGTCTTTATTTTGTGGCATTCTTTGAATTCTACACTCCTGATTTAAAACACTGTCAAATTGTTCCTCTATATATTCAACAACAGTTTGTGTTGCCAGTTGATTATCAATAAAATCACCATATCCAGGTGCCATTACAATATCTAGATTGATTTGTGTACCACCTTCATATATTTTGGCAGTATGCGTTTCAATTGAAAGATCAGCTGGTGAAGGTGTATTTGGAGTAATTATATCTTCATCGCATAAACTGTTGACGAATGTAGCTTTACCGGTACCGGTTTCTCCAATAACAAGAATACTTAGTTGTAAACCACGTTTTAAAAATTTTCTTTGACGAATCTCTTCAGCGCTTAACTTATAAAATAAATAATGTCATGTTAGAATTCAGATAAACTTTGAAAAAATTAGTAATACAGGTAACATACAGTATTTAGTTTAACTTTTGCACTCATTGTTAATCTGTTAAACCCGATATATTTCTGGATATACTTGGAGTAATGTAAGCTTAAAAACAAAACAAAAGTAATAAAAAGGGGATACAAAAAAGAGGGAAATATAAAGAGCGGAAGTTTTTTTATAGTAAATTTTCCCTCACAAAAAGATTAAAATCATTATTTTTTGTTTGGATTTTACGATGATCATATTTAAATAGTATAAGCGTTGATAATATATATATATATATAAGTAATTAAATGCTATTACAGCGTCGATGGGTACAATAAAATTAATCTAGACTATAAGGTCTATTAATTCTATTCAGTTTTAACATTTGATATCTTAACAAAGTCTTCAAAAGTTAACTTTGGAATATGAGGTAATATATGAAATTGTGGTTCTAATGCATTTAAACATCTAGCCATTTCAATTAAATGTTGATAACAATTCCAAGCATCATCAACAGTGGTATCTATCTCTGATTCAAAGAAACCTTCTGGAATTATAGCATTTTCTTTATGAGAACATAGTATGAGACCCAATGCACTTATAACATTTGTATCATATAAGAGTATTAAAGGTACTCTATACGTTATTTCAAAGAAATGTGTACTATTCATGAAAATATTTTTAGATTTAACTGTCCATTCATCAGTTTTACCACTTGGTTCTTCCAATTTTAATGCGTCAAGGCAAAATTTATATGAATTTTCAGGGCTAACTTCAAAACATAAAGTTTTCAATATCAATTCTTCTAAATGTGTAAGTAAATCTTTCCATTTCCAATAAATTTTAGAATTTTCATCAATTGGTTCATTAACTCTTCCTCGAAGTGCAACTTTTGCACAAACTTTAACAATATCTGAAAGTCTTCTTCTACATTCTTCAGATTTACAAGCAATAAATAACGAAGCTGCTGCAACTTCAAAATAATGATGGCCAACAAGATCTTTCCTCATGTAAAATCTATGAAAGTAATAACATGCTGTCATTGCCACAGATCTTGAAAGTCTCAATTGACGACAACAACTAAACATATATATCACACCTTTAGCCCTTTTTTGAATCTCTGCTGCAAATGATAAATTACCCAGCTCTGCTGGTCTATTTCTAGAAGGTGTATTATTTTGTAAATCTTCCATTGTATAAATCCAATTACAAATTGGAATATCTGCAATACCATCCCAATACTCTTGTGAATTATATTCTGGATAATGGCTTGGTGTCCTTGGAGTTCTTGGTCCTCTTGGTGTAACCGATCCTCTTGGATTCTTTAAATTTGGTGAATTTGGTATACTAGAATCTCTATCTCTATAAATGGATAACGGTTGATTAGTCCTACTAGGACTTCTATCACGTTTTGTTATACCTGTACTTTCTGATATAGTCATCTTATTTGATCCAGAAGATGAAGAATTTTGATGATACATATTATAACGCTATAATATACTCAATTCTTTAACACTGTTACTATATAATTCAAGGCAAGTATATATATATATATATTCAAAAGTATAAGCTTGAAAAGTACAAAGAAAATTAATGGAATTTTTTTTTTTGAAAATAAAAAATAAAAAACAAAAAAAAAAAACATGAAATTTAATTGAACACGATTTGTATATTGACAGATCTCATGTTTTTTTTATATCTTTACACAGCCCTTTTGTATGTGGGGGGCATGAAGGATGGGGGGAAAGATTTATAAAACGAATGTTTTTAGAAGGGAGGGGAGGGTTTGTTATATTATGATAAGTATATATGTATGTACAATAGATTTATGTCAATTAACCAACTAATTCATCCATCTTTTTAACTGCATAGTCAAGGATAAAACTTTGTTCGACTAAATCATCTATTCTAGTATAATGACGTTCACTATAAGGTATAATTGAATCTATATATGTCATTATACCTTGAATTTGGTATAATTTTTCAATATCACAGTTAATTAAGATAACTTTGATTAATTTTTGGGCAATTTCGAAAAATCTAGCATTTGTATTCCAATCTCTAATTCTTTTAAATAGTAATAAAATTTTTTCATCGTCTAAAGTTCCTATACTTTTCTCTAATTTACTTGATCCTAATATTGAACCATCATCTTCATTAGCTGCAATGGAAGCTTTTAAAACGTTGTATAATCTCATTGGGTGGTTTAAAGTTAATGCTAATAAGAATGCATTAAACCAATCACCTCTATTGATATAATTCTGTAAAGCTTGTTCTTGTTCAACTCTTTCTTTTCTAGATTCTTCTTCAGATGCTTGTGCTTCTTCAGTATTATCTATCCAAACTGTAATGGCACCATCGGCATCGGCAGATATAAATTGTTCACCATCATTCTTAACACATAATGCCCAAATTCTATTATCATGATTATCTAATGTTTGAACACAATCACCACTGGAAAGTTCCCAAACTTTTATTAAACCATCTGCTCCAGCACCAACAATAAATTGATTTTTAGCTAAAAATGAAACTCTTTGTATGGCATTTGCTTGTCCTTGGAATGTTTTAACACATGTGAAATCTTCTAAAGACCAAACTTTTGCAGTTTGATCACCAGAACCTGTCACAATTAATCTATCATAAACACAGAAACTAATATCATAAATTGGTCTCTTGTGACCTTTTAAAACACCAATTGTTTCTCCTCCTTGTAAATCCCAAATCTTGGCTAATTTATCATGACTGGCAGTGGCTAAAAAGTCATCATTCGGACTTATATCAATTGAATGTATCATTTTATCATGTGCTCTTCTGGTATAATCAGAACTTTTAACAATTTTAATTTCAGAATCATCATTATCATTTGTAGGTTTTGGAACGGTCCATTTTTTAATTGTTAAATCTTCAGATGCTGTAATAATAAATTTAGGATATCCTGTAATTGGAGTTCTTGGTAATCCAACAGCAGTAACAGATGATGCATGACCTTCAAAAACTGCATAACATTGGAATCTATCTGTTTCATCGTTATATCTCCATAATCTAGCTGTATTATCTTTAGCAGCAGTGGCAATCCATAAACCATCAACGGTAGAATCTAACATGTTTAATAAATCTGTATGTCCTTCGTATAATTCCATATCAAGTGGTTTATTATCTAAATCAACAATACGTAATGCAGGGGAATTTGTTGCCAATGCTAACTTATCCAAATTTGGACCAACATATCTCATATCGGCAATGGTACCATGATTACCTGCCATTGTTCTAACAACAGGTATTATATTATTTGTTTCTTCCAAGTCAATAGATATATCAAGATCAACTATGGTTTGATCTGATAAAACCATAATTATATAATTATCAACATCTCCTAATTTTATTATTTCCAAAATTGATAATTCTTCTGAAGTTTCTAATGGTTTGACAGTTGTTGCTATTAAAGATTCCTTTTGTGTATCCCAAACTCTCAACACTCCACCTTCACCAGCACTATATAAATATTCTTTACCTTCTAAAAAGATAAATCCAGTACTTTCCACTGAATGTTGTGTTGGAATTGTAGTAATTTCTTTCCAATTTTTGGTATTCCATAGCGTAACAATATTATCTCTACCACCACTGACAAATAATTCACCAGTTGAATTAAATCCAACACCTCTAACAGCACTTGTATGCTCTGTCATTGTACTGATACATTTTCTTTTCACTAAATCCCAAATTTTAACGGTACCCATGATATCACCACTGGCTAACTTCCAATTCTTTGCATTTAATTCACCATAAAATGATAAGGAAGATAATGTAGAACCATGACCTTTGAAATTATGTGTAATGAATGAACCTTCAATATCCCAAACAATCACACTACCATCTGTTAAACCAAATGCAAATAATGTAGATGTACTATCAACGGTTGAAATATATGATGCTGAAGAAAGTCTAAATTGTTTAATAATACTAGATGTTTCCAAATTGAAAATCTTTAGTTGTTGTGATTGAGAGACAAATGCCAAATATTTACCATCTGGTGACATTTGTAAAGTGGAAATAACATCCCCATCACCTTCAATTCTATGAACAACTTCATCGGTATCTCTATTTATCACCAAGACATCTTCAAGAACTGCAGTTGCAAGAATTGATCCATCAGCTGAAAAAGTGGCATTAGCTGCACCAATATAAAATGGTTCTATATCAACTTTTCTATAACTTCTCTTTGTTCCTAAATCCATGGTTGTTGTTTAATCACTTGAAGATATACACCTAATTTCTACTGAACATGTAATTCAATTCATTGATCAGTTTTATATAAAAGAAATCTTTTCAAATACAAAAAAAGATAAAAAAAAAAAAATTAAAAAAAAAAAAAAAAAAAAAAAAA
>JAJLSX010000078.1:0-38713 GCA_030567815.1 Ogataea piceae | reverse complement strand
ACAACATTTAAACTTTATATAAATAGCAAAAACAACAATAAAAGAAAAGAAAAGAAAAAGAAAAGAAAAGAAAAGAAACAAATTGTAGTTAGATTATTTTCAACTGTTGATTAGGGCTTAGGCTTGTGGCATACATCAATCAAACTATCTTTGGGGAATTGATAACCTGCTTGATTCCAAGTAGTCAAGTTTGGATTACTGTATGCATGTTCATGGTTATAGATGTAATTGGACGTTGGATAGGTTTCAGGGTCACAAGTGACAGAGTTTAAACCTTTTGGTTGATAAACTCTAACGTAGTCAACATCTAAGTAAGAAGGGAAATCAATACTAGGTAACACAATCTCAGACCAAGTTTTAGATAACCCTAAATTAATAATAAATGACAAAGGCTCTTTGGGAATTCTTCTCCAACCAATGTTGCCATCTGGATGTAGTGCACCTTCTTTAATTTCAAATGTTTTCTCACCTCCAGAGAAGAATTTAATATAGTTATCCATATTGTCCTTCATATCATTTCTATACTCCATTGCAAAAGTTTGAAAGTTTCTTCTAGTTGAATATAAATTAGTTTCAACATCAAACCAATTTGGGTTAGTTGTAGTCAATGCAGAGATAGCCTCTGTATAAACAGTACCTTTGAATGGATTCATTGAACTAATAGATTGGTTAAATAGAGAAAGAAATTCATAATCAGGAGTTCTCCAAATATCAATTGGTGCAGTATTGAATGACTGTGCAAATTTATTGTGTAAACCTTCCATTATATCAATCTCTGGTGCACCTCGAGCAACTCCAATATTTGGATGATCCTCACCTTCACAAACACATGAACTCAATCTTTGACCTTGTAAATATGAAATACCATCATTTGACGATTGATTAGCACTGATCCCTGCATCACATGAGTCATACGAATATGGCCATATGCCATCTGTGGTAGCCATATATCCAGCTCTACCTAAATTACCTAAAGTCCAAAAGGCAGGCCATAAACCTTTTGATTGATATGAACCTGGCAATTTTAGTGAGGCTTCCACATATCCTTGAGTAAAACATAGCTTATTCCAGCTTTGTAACATTCCAGAAGTATAATTTAAGCCATGTTGGTGTCTTTTATCCAACGTTATTCTTAAAGTACCTTCTTTAGTAGTGACATGATCAGGATCGTACCACTCCATATCGTCAGTAGCTGCATAGTGTAAATCAACAGCTTCCCAAAATTGATCACTTCCTTTATAAAAAACTCTACCTTCCATATTAAACTCATCACTAAATACCAACTCCCATTCAGTACCATCTTCTCCAATCCTGGTTCTAACTTCCATAGGGGTATCAGGATCAACTAATGATTGCCTGATAGCTTTCAAAATCCCATATCGATGTTTATGAATATTATCTGTTACTGTACCTCCTGTCAATCCTCTCAATGCCTGTAAAGTGCCAAAAACGATAAATCCTGTTATACCACCAATAACCAATGTAACTCCTACAAATTTATCCCATTGGATGTTTTTAATGTATTGCCAAGTGAAGGATTTGAGGGGAGTTTCATCTACTGTTAACTCATGTAAAGGATCTTTCAAAACTTCAACCTCATTATTAAATGACGTGGAATCATCAACCTCAATCTCAGTGAATCGTGGTTCAACAAGATGACTTTCAATATCTCGTGTTCTTAACCTGTAACCTAAATCTCCCAGACTATTATTATATGGAGACTCATTAGATGAACCAAATTGTTGGTGCTGATTTTGATTGTACCAGAATGAGTTCCAACTTTGATTAGATGTATTTGAAGAATCGCGACGTGGAGAAGCTGCTGAACTTGATGATCCTCTTTTTGAATTATCAGTTGTACAACGTGCTGCTTGTCTTGTAAAGGTTGTTTCATGAACTTTGAAAGATCTTTCTTGTTTCTCTTCATTGGATGTAGTGGTTGACATTTTTGTTTTGGGTGTCGCTGTAGCATTTGACTTGAACCTGCTGAAATACTTCATTTTAGTTTATTCTAAACTAAACCTGAAAACAAAGATTATAATAAACAAAGTCTTTGGCAATCAATTATTTTTCTTCTACTAATAATTATTAGATCTCAATACCATTCAAATAAGTAAAAGTGATATAATGAGAAGTCTCAAAGACAAAGAAAAGAAGCACCCACACAATGTACTAAAAACATATACTAAACCTTAAATACAATAAAGTATTCTGTAAAAAACAAAGGAAAAATAAATTTAAAGTTATCAACAATAGAAAACTATAAGTAACAGAATATATCAGATCAGAACAAAAAAAAACAGAAAATCTTCTTATAGTAAAGGGGGTATTCTGTTTGGTTATAGAGTCATTCACATGCACAATATCACATGACCACAAGTTGTTATATACAACATTTAATTACGTTGTATATATCATTTACCCGCCTCTCACGTAAATTTTACAAATTATTAATAATTACACGACTAAATGAAATTTTTCAAATTTTTTTTTTTTTTTGTACTTTTTTTGGTTGAATTTGATAGAGAGAGAGAGAGAGAGAGAGATGAATAAACTGAATATTTATGATTTAAATATAAAGTAATTTAGAAACAAAGATATAAATATACGTATATATATTTTCATTTGAAAATTTTAGTTATTAATAAACCAACAAAATGTCTGATCCATTATTACACATTGTCAAACCAAACGTTGCTGCACCAACTGGCTCAACTCCAACTGCTCCAGTTAAAGTTTTAATACAGTCACCAACATTATTACAACTGATTGAATCAATCTATCAAGATAATGAAGAAGATACAACCAAGAGTAGAGTTATAGGTACTTTATTAGGTACTAGATCTGATGATGGTTCCGAATTAGAATTGAAAGAATGTTACATAGTGCCACATAAAGAAGAAGAAGAAGAATTCACCATTAATGAGGCCCATCACATTTCAACATATCAACTATACAAGAGAGTGAATCCTGAATTACAAATAATTGGTTGGTTCTCAACAAATCCTGTCTTAGATAGTTTTTCAGGTTTAGTTCATGAATTTTATTCCAAAGGTCCATGTTTCCCAAATCAACCAATCCATCTAACATTACAATCAAGAAACGAAAATGGTGATATTATTTCACCAATATTGAAAACTTATATCTCATCTCCTATTGGATTACCAACAAATTCTACCTTAACTTCTCAATTGAACTTAGACAAATTAGGTTCATTTGCATTTACTCCAATTCCAAATGAAGTTTCATACTCAAAGAGTGAATTAACAACTTTAAAATTTTTATCAAATGCTTCAAAACAAGAATCAAGATCATTTGATATTACCCGTTATGATGAATTAAAGCAATTATCTACATCAGTTGGTCAAATCTCAGACTTGTTAGAAACTTTGAAAAGTTATGTCTCTAAAATTGTCAGTGGTGAAATTGAAGGTGATGAAGAAGTTGGTAAAACTTTATTATCAAACTTAACAGTTAAACCAAGCTCTATTGATGTTAACGTTTTAAAATCATTATTTGAACAACATACCAATGATACTTTATTAGTTGAATATTTAGCATCTTGTATCAGACAACAATTAGATTTAAGTGCTAAATTAACCCACTTTGTCTCTTCTGAAGAAGCCGTTAACTAGATTTTCGGATTTTTTTTCAACCTCACATAGTGTTATATTTTATCATTCAAATTCAAAGTACTTTATACCTTTTATATTCAACATAGATGAATAAAAAAATCAAGATAAATTTTGTATATAAATGTATATACTTCGATCACTATTGTACTAATGTATATCATCTTTTCCCCGTTTTATTATAGTATTACCCTGTAGCTTACTAAATGATTACTTGTATTTACTGTTTCATTATTTAAAATTAAATCCTATTCGTCAAAGCCATATATACATATATATATATAATTTATAAGATAACACTGTCCCATTTTACTTATTTGTCTTGTGTGATTTTTTTTTCTCAAATTATACTTGATAAAAACAAGCACAATAGTAAAATATACCTAAGAGTCTACACCAAACAGGAATCCCAAATCGTCATTCGTACCAATATCAACTAAAAGAGCTTCAACATTATTTAATGTTTCTTCAGCAAATAATCCACTCTTTGTAGTTCTTAAACCTTCAGCATATGCTTCTGCAACACTATGTCTTCTAACTCTAGCCTGTCTACTCAATTTCTTGGAAACTTTTCTCATTGATTTACTCTTCAATGGTTGTGAAGGAATAATGAATTCATCTCCAATATTAAACATATCTTTCTTATGTCTATGTTTGCTAGATTTGTGAGATTTTGAGTGTTTCTTTTTAGACTCAAGTTTATTTTGCAGAGAAGGATTTTCTTGAACAAGTTTTGCACCAGTAAGACTTGCGTTAAGATCACCTGACACTTGAGGAGTATTCTTACGTTTACGCTCACTGAACGAATACTTACGAGTAGCACCAACATGGTTTGTATATCCACTATTGATAATACCTTTATTTCTAAAAGCAGATAAAGGAACTCTCTTTTCATTGAAAGAGTCCCAATCAAATGCAACTGGTTGCTCATCTTCATCATCATCGAATTCACTAATGTTTAAAAGTTCATCTAAGGCAAGTGGAGTTTGTACCTGTGCCTGTGCTTGTTGTTGTTGTGAAGAAATTGATTGACTACGATTTTTAAATTGATAATTTGCCAGACGTGCACCTTTCATCACCGAAGTTCTATTATCTTGAGAAGGATGTAAAAATCTAGTTGAAAATCCGTCAATGATTCCAAATGGTTTTTTATTTTTAGAAGTGATAAAAGTACCTAAAACTGGTGCTCTGAAATTATTTTTAGAAGATGATAAAACTTCCTTTGCGCTCTTACTACCAATCTTTTTAGTTGTTTTCTTAGGTATAGTTGTATCTTCATCAGTTTCATCACCACTATCAGGATCATTATTCATATTTTGTTTATTTTCTTCACTTGAATCTTCATCGCTATCTTCTGAAGAAAAGAAATATTGCATCAAATGTGAATCATCATTACCCATTTCATCATCATCATCGTCCTCATCGTCTTCATCGTCATCTGAGTCATAGTCTGATTCATCGTCAGATGTGATGACATTAACTGGTACAATACTACCTCCATGTTTAGCAGAATAACGGTGATAATCATCAGCGAAAATATCATCATATGCACTAATATCTAAATCATGATCTTCATCGTCATCGTCATCGTCACTATTCTCAGGAGCTGGTAAATATTTCACTTTTTCACTTGGAGTTGAAGATAATTTAATACTAACATGTTTATCATTGATTTTTTTATTCTTATTATTATCGTATTGTTGTTTCAATATACCACTAATATTTTCAGATATTGATGATGATCTAATTGGTGGTATATCATCAGAAGGTGAATCTAATAGACCTATACTACTTGCAATTGAATGTCTTGGAGTTGCACTTGCAGATGAATCAGGATGAAAATCATCAACCAATGCCTCTGTTTCTTGTTTTAATAAATAATTATCATCTCTATAAAATGGATCATCATTAGGTAAAAGAAAATCATAATCGTCATCACTATTTCCAAAAGTTTGCATCTCTAAATCATCGTTATCATTTTGTAAAGTTTGAATTAAATCTTCTTTATCAAATTCATAATCTGCATCTGAATCTAAATCTTTTTCATCAAATTTAGGAACATCCATTATAACTTGTTCATCACTAATTTTAGTACTTTTCAAATCAACTCCAATATCAACTTCTTCTCCAATATCTTCATCTTCATGTATTGATTCTTTCAATTTATCACCAGGTTTCACAACATGAAATTCTTCATTACCATCTTTATCAAAATCAAATCTAAAATCAAAGTCGTCAATATTTTCTTCTTGTCTTTCAGTTGCTGTTACCTCTTCTTCTTCATCATCATCTTCATCATCTGAATCGTCATCATAATCAACATCATCATCTTCTGAACCTGAATCTGAACTTGCAGCACTATCTAATTTTTTCTCTTCTTCATCCAAGATAGCATCAACAATATCATCATCTAATTCATCACTACCATCATTATCAATAACTACCATTTCTGATTCACTATCATCACTATTACTACTATTATTACTATCTAAATCAATTGGAGTTGAATTTGAATGACTCTTCAAAGATTTTTTAGGATTTTTCAAAGCTTTAACAGCTTTCATTGCTTTAGCTCTTCTCTCTTTAGTCAGTTGTACAAAATCAATTCCTTCATCATCTGAAGAAGAACTATTATCTTCACTCTCTGAACCACTTGATATGAGTCCATCCATTTCCTTTTTAGCTGAATTTAAAATTGCTCTATTTCTATAAAAATCATCGTCATATTCACCAGAACTTGTACTATTATTATCTGAATCATCATCGTCATCATCATCTGAACCTGAAGAATCTGATGAATCGGACGAATCAGATGATGATTTATCTATATGTTGATCCGATATCGTATGATCATTAGAAACTGGCTTTTTCAATTGTTGTATACTCTTATCGATCTTGGCCTTTGAAACTGTTTTCCCCGATGGAGTGGCCCTTTTAAGACTTTTAGCCATTGTAGTAAAAAAAGATATATTATTCTATTGTATGTGTATATGCGTATATGTATATATTCAATATAGTCTTAAGATTCCATGTATGAGTATATGAGTATATGAATGTATAATATATATATATATATACTATATATATATAATATATATATCTCCTATAGTATATGATCTCAAATACTATAAAATGCGGTAAGTTAATAAAAAATCCACAGTTTCATGCACTTGCGCAATAATTAATCAATAAATATTATCCCAAAATAACACTGAAATTTTGAAAATAAACAATCAATTGATACAGGTAAATTCTGAATTCTAAAACAAAATAGTCTAAATAACAAGACAATATAATAAATACAAAAAACAAAATTTACAATACAATACAAAATACATAAAATTGCAATAAATTACTTTTAATCTCTTTATTTGTCTCTCTCTATACGTTTCCCTCTTTTCCTTTTGTGTTTTTTTTTGTTTTTTTTTTTGTTTTTTTTTTTTTTTTTTTTTTTTTTTTTTTTTTTTTTTTTTGTTTTTTAAAATTTTCAAAAATTTTCATAATTGGGATATTTCCCATTTAAAGAGGGGGAGTATGGGAATCTAGACATACGATAAGGGCGGTGTAATATATGAGACGTTTAATTTACGTAATATGCACACACGCGGATTTGAGTGTATGCGTATTATGTGTGGGCCGTCACGTTTATAAAATTTGTGTTTTATATATACTCAGTATAATTGTTTATATATATATAGTATTGATTGTGTTCTATAGTATATATATATATATTTAGTTATATCTTTTGTACTTCTTTGTGTCTTGTATTGTTTGGTAAGATAAAGAGAAGTCTTTTCGGCCTTTACTCTTTTAAATCCTTAAAAGACGAACCGCACGCAATTTTTTTTTTCTTTTAATTAAATTTGCTATTTTCTAACTTTTAGCCCTTTTTATATTGTTTTGTTCTTTATATTCTTTATATCCTTTAGTATATAGTTATAGATTAAGGAAATGTTTACTGGTAGAGTTGGTAGGATACCTTTGAGAAGAGTTTCTTGTTTTAATTTACGTTTTTATTCTAAAAATGAAGTTGTTACAAAATTTTCTCCATCAACTGTAAAGAGACCAATTGGGGAAACTATTGTTAAGAAGTCATCCAAGTTTAGGAAATTTTTATATGTGTTAGTTGGTAGTTCAATATCAGGTTATGCATATGATAAATACGTTGGATCAGGTATAACTGAACGTACTATTCGTTCATTATATACATTAGCTTCAATTTCAATTGATTATAAGTTACATTTTGAAGAAGATTATGATGTTGAAGAGTTACATGAACGTAATGCAACCAAGTTGTATAATTTATTAACTGAGAATAAAGGTTTATATATAAAGATGGGACAAATTATAGCAATTCAAGGTGTTATGTTCCCAAGACAGTATCAAGAGAAATTTGGACAGTTATTTGATAAAGCACCTCAAGATAGTTGGGAAGTTTGTGATGATATATTAAAGAAAGAGTTGGGTTTAAACTATGAGACTGAGTTATTTGAATATATAAATAAAGAACCAGTGGCAAGTGCATCAATTGCACAAGTTCACAAGGCAAAATTAAAAGATTCAGATGATGAAGTTGCAATTAAGATTCAACATGATTCAGTTTCAAAACAAATTTGGGTTGATTTGAAAACTTATAAATTAATGATGAAAGTTTTCGAATATGCATTTGATATGCCATTATCTGATACTGCTAATTATGTTGCTAAAAAAATGTCTGAAGAGGTTAATTTTGAAATTGAACTGTCAAATGGTAATAAAATTAGTGAACTGATAAATAGTGAATCTGAACTGAGAGATAAAGTCTATATTCCAAAATATTATCCAAATTTATCAACTAAAAAAATTTTAACTGCTGAATGGATTGAAGCAGACTCAGTTTCTGAATATATGAATTTAACAAAGAAAGGTTATAATGTTAAAGATTTAATGAATATTATAATTAAAGTTTATTCAAGACAAGTTTTTTCATGGGGTTTAGTTCATTGTGATTTACATCCTGGTAATTTATTAGTTAGAAAATTATCAAATAATAAACAACAATTAGTTATATTAGATCATGGATTATATGAACATTTTGATGATAAATTTAGAAAAGAATATGCAGAATTTTGGAAATTTACAATGGATGCAGATACAGAAAATATTAGAATATTATTAACCAGTTGGGGAATTCAAGCAGATGATATTTTAATTGGATTATCATCAATGAATTCTGGTAAAAATCAAGCTTTAAAAAATCATATTAAATCATTAAAATCTAAAAGTTATTTTGAAAGACAGTTAATATTGAAAGAAAAAATGAAACAATTTTTCCAAAATACAGATAAATTCCCAATGACTTTAATATTTATAATGAGAAGTATGAGAATTGTTCAAGGACTGAATAGAAATTTTGGTACTCCTTGTAATAGAGTTGATCTGTTAGCTGCTGAAGCTAATAAAACTGTTAAATTATTTGATTTAGATAAAGGAGATTCAAGATTTAAAATTGTTAGACGTGTTGTATTTTACTCTTCATTTAGATTAATTACATTCTTATTCTTTAACTATCATAAATTTATTGAATTTTTCAACAATACAATTGGTAGATTATTTGTTAAAAATGCTAAATTTGAAGATATTGAAGATTTCTATGAGAGACAAATGATAGATGTTAGTAAAGGTATGGGTTTTGAAGAAATTCCAACAACTAAAGACCTGATTAAATAGTACCCATATCAACTTGTATATAAATAACATATGGTATATATATATCACCATATATAAAGAATCATTAAATATAATAAACCGTTTGGTCGATCGACCCAATGGGCAAATTAATTATAATTTCGATCTGCTATAAATTTTTTTGCAATTAAAATATATATAATTTCTCGTTAAAGACCCTTTGGAAATTGGCCGGCCGATCATAAAAAAAAAAAAAATTATAAAAAAAAAAAAGTACAAAATATTACATTTGAATGAAAACAATTAACCGTTTTGTGTGTTTGTTTTAGTATATTACCTTATACTTATTGTAATTCTTGGTTTATACTTAAGAATTTACTCAACTGACTGATTGTTAGTGACTGGAACACGACACAGCTACAGGATTTAATATAGTACGTAGAAGCAACTATATATATATATATATTGCCTCTTTGCATTTGTTTGACCATTTCAATATTTATTTATTCGTCTAAAACTAATGCTTACAACAAATTCAATTATAAAACTATACATCATTAAACAACAAGGAATCTGACATAAACTACGCCAAATATATAAATCATACTGATCATATCTATAGGGGATTAGAAAACAGGTGGGTATCTGTGTGAAAGAGAGTGAGAGGGAAAGACAGAAAGATGATATTTACAGATTTACCACACAATGTTCATAGAGAAATAATAAAATATTTAACTGTTAAAGATAAGTTAAACTTATCGTATACTTCAAAATTAATGTTTGATACAATAATACCCCAAGTATATTCAACTATAGTATATATCAATTCAGTTCAAAGGGTAACAGCTAAAAATTACTCTTTTATAGAGTTAAAATCAGATGAATATACAATCTTATATCCTTCCAAAATCAGACAGTTTTTCAATACAATTCAAAATAATAGTCAATTAGGATTTAGTTATTCCAATATGATTCAAGAACTTTATCTTGAAGATCTTAATGAACCAGATTTATTTGATCTTGGGCATTGGAGAAGGAATGACTGTCCAATATTCCAAAATTTGAAAGTATATCAATTCCCATCTGATCTTGAAGTTGAACCATTAACTTTCAATGAAGCACCAAATTTGAAAACATTATTTATCGATAAGAATTTTTGTTTAAAAGTGGAGAGTTTCCAAGGAATGTTAACTTTTATGGATTATTCAGCTGTTAAAATTTTACATTTTGGTGGTAAATTGGGACGTAATGAAGATATGGTAATTTTTAAACTTTTAACAACTTTCCCTCATGTTATTAGAAATTTATCAGAGTTACATTTCCAAGTTGATCCAAGTGAAAGTCACGAAAGAGTTTATAGAAGATTAGTTGGATTTCTTGCAATTTTAAGAAAAATGTCATTGGTTTTAAATAATGTTACTAAATTATCAATACCATTAACAAATCATTCAACTGCAGTTATAATGGGGTTAATTAGTAAACATGTTCATTTTGAACATTTAACAAGTTTGGAATTATACATTGAAGATGATGGTGAAGTTTTAAATTTAGTTAGTTCGACACAACAGTTAAGTTCAATTATTAAACATAAAGGTTACAATATAAATGAACTATCAATAAATTATAAACTTTTAAAAGAAGATTCTGAAAAAAATCATCTTAGATCAATGTTACTGTTAAGACTAACTGAACCATTTAAAAAATTACGTAAATTGAGTATGAATTTAAAAATTGATGGTTTAAATCTTTCAAATTTACTAATGATGCTTGGTACACCACTATCTAACAACACGTCAACTTTAAGAGATATTCGTATCAATGTTGACCATCCTTCTGAAAATATTGTTGGTAATATCTCAAATACATTGGATGATATACAACAGTTATTCCCACGTTTAAACTATTTGAATAACTGTAATTGTAAAGTTTGTTGTGACATTATAAACCAAAAAAATTTCAAAAATCAATCTGAAACAATATTACAAGAATCTGTCCGTGTATTTACATTGATGGCAATTGGACATGAACTAGATAAAACACAGAAAGAATTTGACTACCATATGTTTTATCAAAGTTTCAAATCTCACATGAGATTTTACAAGTCAAATATGAATCAAAATGGTTACTTATTCGATCACTTGATTAATTTACAATTGAATGAATCTCTTAAAGTATTCCCAAATTTAAAAATATTTGAAATTTGTGGGTTGGTATACCATAAGATTCATGAAAATTATGTGGATAATGGTAAATTTCAATTGTTATTTGGTAATGATTTCAGTGGTTTAGATAATGAACTTATAGGCGCTATGGTTGATATGGGTAACATGTTTTCTGGGAATTATGAAAATATTGGAAACTTTTAGAAAAGTTATATGTAAAATTATATGTAAAATGTTATAAATGAAAAAATGAAAAATGAAAAATTTTAAAACAAAATCTTTGTCATAAAATTCAATTATTCAAGAAAATTTATTATGTAATCCACAATTTTGTTTCAAATTTTTTTTTTTTTTGCATTTTCGTTTTGTGTGTGATTTTTATATTTTTAATATTTCAACATTTTTTTGATTTATTAAAACTGATTTTTTTAAAGAAAAAAAGGAGAGTGGAAGTATATAAGTATGTTTAAGAAAGATCCAGGTTTGAAATCATTCTCCAATGTGAGATCATCTGAGAAAAGAAGACTTTTCTATGGAATTCTCAAGGACTATAACATTATTCAATCCAAGCTAACACCTGAATTAAGTAAATTGATACTACCAAATAACATTTTACAAGCACCATTCAAGTCACCAACTACAGGACAACAAGGTATAATATATACCAACGAACAAGGTGTGCCAATTTGGTTCAAGACTAGAGATTCAGAAAGTTTATATCCAACAGTTTTCACACTATGGAGGTGTCCATTTATTCTACCAATTATCTATACCCATGATTTTGTTATTGGTAAGTTATGCAATGGAGCAAATTTAATGATTCCTGGTATTTTACCACCATTTGATGATCGTTTAAGGGCTGGTAATTTGGTAGCTGTGGCAAATATAGATGATCCCAAGGTTGCTATAGCTGTTGGTTTCTGTAAAGCTGATATTTATAGGTTATCATCTGTCGTGGATGTTCATGGTGTTGCTGTTGATATTATGAATATAATAGATGATGAACTTTGTAAGATGGTGAAGAACTATAAAGTGCCGAAGAATGCAGATATTGAACTGGAAACTACATTAGAAACCGATGAACCAGAGCAGGAGCAGGAGCAAGAGCCAGAACAAGAACAAGAACAAGAACAAGAACAAGAACAAGAACAAGAACAAGAGCAGGATACAGAACATGCGAAGAAAGAACCAGAAGAACAAGAAGATATAAATGATCAGGTTTCAGAATTAGCCGATGAAGTGTATCAACTTAAAGTTGAAGATATTGATGAATTTTTCATTCGTTCACTACTATATTCAATTACACAAGATAAGATTGAATTACCAATAACCTCATCTAATTTTATGTCAAATCATATTTTAAAGAATCTACCTCAAGTTGATTCAAATATAGTTAATATGAAAAAGACATCATATAAGAAATCTGCTAAATTTTTAAAATCAATGGAGAAATTACAACTATTAAAAGTTAAAGGTAAAGGAGATGATTTAACAATTGTTAGTTTTGCCGATAAATCACATGAAAAATTAGCTAAATTTGAACCATATAAGATTAAGAAATCAACAGTTGGTACTAGTAGTGGTAATAATGCAGCAACAACCACCGAAGATAAGATACAAATATTGGAACTTTATAAACCACATTCAACAAGTCGAACATTTTTCAACAATTTAGATTTAAAATTTGATACCTATTATACACAACAAGATTTGAAAACATTAATTACAAGATATATTCAAACTAAAAATTTAGCATATGATAAAAATCCTAGAATGATTCAACCAGATGATGCATTAAGACAAATGTTAGCTAATAAGACAGTAACTGTGGAAAGATCAAGTGTTATAAATACAGCATTAAAGATTAGTTTTTCGAAATTTTATAAAATTATTCAACCTGACAGAGATTCATTCAAGATAAAACCTAAAAAGGGAGATGCACCAAAGATTAGAATACTTGAATTTGAAAAAATTGGAAGAAAATATATAACTTCAATATTAGGAATGGAACTTTATTTTATTGATCCTGAAGAGTTGAGTTCCAAACTAAGATCAAAATGTTCAGGTTCTACATCAATTACTAAAAATGTACAAAATCCATCATTAATGGAAGTTAATGTTCAAGGACGTCATTTTAAATTAATTCAAGATTTATTAATATGTGAATATGGAATTAAATCTACATGGATAGAGTATGAAAACAAAGTTAAAAGAAAAGCTAAAAAGAAGCCAGTTGTATAATAAAAAAAACAAACAAAAAAATAAGGTAATAAAAAAAAAGCTTATTCTTTTTTATCTTCAATATTAATCAAAGTAAATTTATTTGAATAAAATTTAATAAAATTTTTAAACTCAATCCAATATTTTTTAACAATTGGATTAATTGAACTATCAGATAATAAACCATCAATTCTAACTTCAAATTGTTTAAAACAAGTTCTAGTGAAAATTGACTTTTCATATCTTAACTTGACAAAAATACCATAAAAGACTAAAGATAACCAGAAACCTTTTGACCAAACTAAAGATTTTAAAATAATGTAAAATAAAGTGAAAATTTCAAAATTTGAAGCATAGTACATTGATCTATCGTTATAATTCTTAATAAAATAACCAACTTTATTTGAAATATTAATAGTTATTGAATTAGGGAAAATTGGTAAAATTGTTGATCTAATGTATGTAATTGAATGGAAAAATGAAAATAAAATAAATGGGAATAAAGATAGTGTAATAACTGGTAATAAAATCAATAAAACTGTAGCAATTGAAATGTATTGAATATTATCATCTCTAATCATAGATTGTAAATCATTCTTATTTAAAATTTTATCCTTAAATGATTGATATATTATAATTCCAAATGATTCAATTATACTTAGATAAATTAATTTATATGAAATCTTATTTAAATAACTATTTTTAACTTTATAAGTTGTAAAATAAATAATTGAAAATAAAATTGTTAATGCATGACCTGTAAACCATGCAAATTGTAATGATTTAACAATATCAATTATTTGATTCTTCAATGAAACACTTTCACTCTTACCAGACATCTTTTATTAATGAAAGTATACTTAAACAAGAAAAGATAATAATAAAAAAAACAGAATGAAGAACAAATAAAGACAATTCTTCCCCTTTTTAATTTAAAATGAAATTTCGTTTGCTTTTTTTTTAAATTTTTTTTTCTTTTCGTAATTTTTTTTTTTTCTTTTTTTTTTTTAAATTTTTCATTTTTTGCGGCTCCATTTTTATTTAAAAAAAAAAATTTTCAATTTTTTTGTGTTTTTTTTCAATTTTCTTCTTCAATGGGGAAAGTGTTTATCAATAGACAAAAGAAGGTAATATATATAGAGTAGAGTAAAGATGAAGCAAAAGAGAGCAAAGTCGTATAGAAAACAAATGCATGTTTATACAACTACATTTAAATTCAAAACACCAATTCAATGTATAGTTGATTCTGAAATTATACTTCATGCAGAAAAGACCAGTTTTGATTTAATCAAAGGTATTAATAGAACGATTCAAGTTGAATCAAAATTAATGATTACACAATGTTGTATCAACCACTTATATGAGACTAAGAATCAACCAGCTATTGAAATTGCCAAATTGATGGAAAAGAGAAGATGTAACCATAGAGAGACACTATCATCAAAAGAGTGTATTAACTCTATTGTTAATATTAATGGAGAGAATAAACATAGATACTGTGTAGTTACACAAGATGAGCCATTAAGAAAAACTTTAAGAAATATACCTGGAGTTCCAATGGTTTATATGAATAGATCTGTTATGATAATGGAACCGTTATCATATGCATCTGCCAAAGTTGTTAAATTAGTCGAAGCTAGAAAATTAACAGGTGGTTTAAACGATCCAAAATTTGCAGGTTTATCAAAGACTGAAGAAGAAGAGGAAGAAACAACAACAACAGAAGAACCACCAAAGAAAAAGAGAAAAGGACCTAAAGGTGCTAATCCATTAAGTATTAAAAAGAAAAAGAAGGAAGTTGAACCACAAGTAGTTGAACAAGTTACTACAAAGAAAAGAAAGAGAAGTCATAAAAAGAGTGGTGAAAATGAAGATACAGCTGTTACAACTACAACTACAGAAGATGTTGAACAAATAAATAGTTAAATATTAATAATAAAAATACAAATTTTTTTTTTCCTTTACTCTTGTGAGATATATAAAACGTTATTACCTCTTAAAAACACTTCACTGTATGATTTAATCTCATTCTTATTAGCAAATTCTTTTGAATTCTCCAACACAACATTCATATAACCATCGATAGATGAAAGTATACCATGGTATTCTAATCCATTTGTTAATTTAACAATAACTTGAGAATGTGTTATTTCTGATAAAAAATTTGATGTAGATGTAACTTCTGACATGTTTAATCCTTATTTAATCCTGATACTTGTACTTATGCCTAGTATTTTGTAGTGATTTTATTATAAATTAAATTCGTTTTTGTATAAAACAAAACAAAAAATTCGTTTGTTTTATTTTAATTTTTTTTTTTGTGACGGACGCACAAATTTCCTTTTGATTTTTAAAATTAAAAAATTAAAATTAAAAAAAAAAAGAAAAAGAAAAATTTAAAAGGAAATGTCGTTTTTTTTAATAAAAGACAAAAGGAGAGAAGGCAAGGATAAGGGGCAAGATGAGTTTGTGTATTAGAAGATTTAAATCATATAATGTTAAGCCAAGTGGTAAAATTTTAAATGAAAAATTTAAAAAAGAACAAGATTTACGTAAAGAACGTAATAAATTAGCAAAAGCATCAATGAAAGATATATGGGCTATATTTTCACCTGGTGGATCAATCGATGATGAAGAGTTAGACTTGAGTAATTTCGATACAAAACCAATATATTCTAATCCTCAATTATATACAGAACTACCATTCCATAAGAAACAGTATATAATTGATGAAATAAATGAAAAATTTAAAAAAAAATGGGTTAAAATTGATAAAGATATGAAAAGATTCAACTATTGGTTAAGTTATAGCTCATATGGTCCTAGAGAAGGATTCCCAAATCTGTACGATTACTATACAACAGATGTTGTTTCAATACCAACAAGTTCAACAAGTAATACTAAATTAGATCAGTTAATACTACAAACTAACGATAAAATTAATGAAAAGAAAAATACAGAGATTCCAATTGATTTACCATTTAAAACACCATCAATTTTACAAAGTATAAATCCAAGTCCAAGTACAACTGTGAATTTTTTAAAACCATTAGATCCAAGATCATTCGGTACACTAAGAATCAACCAGTATAAAAAGGATAGAAGAATGAATCCATACAATAAATTTATACTATCGTTACTACTGATACTTACAGTTTTAAATTTTAAAATTGATAGAAAAATTAATATAACCGGTAATGTACCAGACTACTCATGGACTGAGAAACTCAACTTTGAAATTGATGTCAATCAAGAATTGAGTGATAAGTTATTGTCTATCATTGAAGAAACACCACCAATTGAAAATAAGAGAAAATGGTATTATTTATGGATTTTATAGTGAAAAAGTAATAAAAATTGTATTTTGTCCACCCAACCCCGAGATATAAAAAATTAAAAAAAAAAAGATAAAGGATATATAGTGTACAGTTTACTAATTGTCGTCATCATCATCATCATCGTCATCATCGTCATCATCATCTTCATCGTCATCATCACCAACATCTTCCATATCTTCTGTCCAACTTTTTTCAACAGTTTGTCTAACCCTTTTAATATATTGAGATCTATGATCTTTGTATAAATTAGCAGCTTCTACATTAGCTGGAGAATTAATATTTGGATCATTTAATAAAGATTGAATAGAAGTTAAAATTGATGCAACATCGTATGTTGGAGACCATCTATTTTGTAAAATATCTAAACATAATTCACCAGATGCATAAACATTTGGATGAAACATTTCACTTGTAAATTTAACCTGAGGTGGTTTATTTGGATATTGTTCATCAAATGTTAATCTTAATCTAAATGTACCATCTTCAAAAGGTGTATCCTGAGGACCAATTATTATACCATTCCAAATCATAACATTATCTGCTAATGGTGATGCAGAAACACCACCCGCAGAATCCTGTTGGATTCTTTTAAAATCACGCATAAGCCTTCTTCTTGCTGGTGTCGACATTCTTCTATACTCTATACTCAATACCTTTGTACTACTAGGTATACTTTTTTACAACTAAAACTTCTTCTTCTTTTAAAAGTAAAAAATTCTTAAAAGGGGCAATTTTTATAAAATTTCAATTTCAACAAAAAATAAAAAATATGAATTGGGCGGTGCAAAGATGTATACTATCTACTATAGTATAGTATAGTATAGTATAGTATAGTATAGTATAGTATAGTATAGTATAGTATAGTATAGTATAGTATAGTATAGTATAGAATAGATTGATTATTCATATAATTCAAATTCTTCAACTATATCCTCACATTTTTCCAATTCATACTCAGTATATATAAATGGTGTATTTAAATTACATATAATTTGATCTCTATTGAAAACTTCAAATTCATCAATTACTAAAACTGCAAAAAATGGAATTAAGTTAAAACTTTCACAAAGTGATAAATTTTCAAAACTATTATAAATTTGTAAATTATTTAAAAATTTAAATTTATATTTAAATATAATCAAGTCTAAATTAAGTAAATTTTGTGTAATTCTACTTCTATTTAGTAATTCAAATTTTAAAATTGATTCTTTAGTTAGTATAGTTAATATCTTGTAATTTAAATCACTTGTAATTAACTTCAAGTCACTAAAACCATCTTTAAATCTATCTTTATTGTAAATCTTTAAAATTTTTAAAATTTTACCCTCTCTATCACTTGTATATAAATCATTTTCTATAGAATTAACTTTATCCAATAACCATTTTTTAAAAAATTTATTTGATCCTTCCATACTATCCTTCCATACTATCCATATAACCATATACCATATAACCATATAACCATATGAAGTATGAAGTATGAGATAAACATTTATGCCATATGAAGTACCGCGTATGAAAGTACTACCATACCGGACTATAGACCATAGACGCGTATCGCTATATGAAGTACGGGGTATGCCATATGAGTATGGCATATGGCATATGAAGTAATAGTAAGGCATATGGAGTAGGCCTATTGCCTATGACCTATGACATATGGCCTATGGCCTATCGTCATTACGTATTAATTACGCGAATCTATATATTATAAACACCGCCTTAAATCTAATAGAATTTTCCAGAAGGAAAAAAAAATTCCAAAAAATTTTCAAAAAAAATTTGTCGACGACGAAAACGTTATGCAAAATATTTTGAGTTTCAATTATTTTCCCTCTTTTTTTATATAAATGTAAAATTATCTCCTTTATTAAAACATTTTTATTTGTTTTCTCTCTCTTTTGTTCTTTTGTTCTTTTTTTTTTTGTTTTTTTTTTTATCCACAATATTAATAATAATATACAATAACTAAAAATGTCTTTGTCTAAAGCTGTTGGTATTGATTTAGGTACTACTTATTCATGTGTTGCTCATTTCTCAAATGATAGAGTTGATATCATTGCAAATGATCAAGGTAACAGAACTACTCCATCTTTTGTTGCTTTCACCGATTCTGAAAGATTAATTGGTGATGCTGCTAAGAATCAAGCTGCTATGAACCCATCAAATACCGTTTTTGATGCAAAGAGATTAATTGGTAGAAACTTTGATGATGCTGAAGTTCAAGGTGATGCTAAACATTTCCCATTCGCCATTGTTAACAGAGGTGGTAAACCACAAATTGAAGTTGAATACAAAGGTGAAACTAAAGTTTTCTCACCAGAAGAAATTTCATCAATGATTTTAACTAAAATGAGAGAAACTGCTGAAGCTTACTTAGGTTCAAAAGTTAACGATGCTGTTATTACAGTTCCAGCTTATTTCAATGATTCACAAAGACAAGCTACCAAAGATGCTGGTTTAATTGCTGGTTTAAATGTTTTAAGAATTATTAATGAACCAACTGCTGCTGCCATTGCTTATGGTTTAGATAAGAAAGATGAAGGTGAAAAGAATGTTTTAATTTTCGATTTAGGTGGAGGAACTTTTGATGTTTCATTATTATCAATTGAAGATGGTATCTTTGAAGTTAAATCAACTGCTGGTGATACTCATTTAGGTGGTGAAGATTTCGATAACAGATTAGTTACCCATTTCATTAATGAATTTAAGAGAAAGAATAAGAAGGATTTATCAACTAATCAAAGAGCTTTAAGAAGATTAAGAACTGCTTGTGAAAGAGCAAAGAGAACTTTATCTTCATCTGCTCAAACTTCAATTGAAATTGATTCATTATTTGAAGGTATTGATTTCTATACTTCAATTACTAGAGCTAGATTTGAAGAATTATGTCAAGATTTATTCAGATCAACTGTTGATCCTGTTGAAAAAGTTTTAAAGGATGCTAAATTAGATAAATCTCAAGTTGATGAAATTGTCTTAGTTGGTGGTTCTACTAGAATTCCAAAAGTTCAAAAATTAGTTTCTGATTTCTTTAACGGTAAAGAACCAAATAAGTCAATTAACCCTGATGAAGCTGTTGCTTATGGTGCTGCCGTTCAAGCTGCTATCTTATCAGGTGATACTTCATCATCAAAGACTCAAGATTTATTATTATTAGATGTTGCTCCATTATCTTTAGGTATTGAAACTGCCGGTGGTGTTATGACTAAATTAATTCCAAGAAATTCAACTATTCCAACTAAAAAATCTGAAACTTTCTCAACTTACTCTGATAACCAACCAGGTGTCTTAATTCAAGTCTTTGAAGGTGAAAGAGCTAGAACTAAGGATAACAACTTATTAGGTAAATTCGAATTATCAGGTATTCCACCAGCTCCAAGAGGTGTTCCTCAAGTTGAAGTTACTTTTGATATCGATGCTAATGGTATTTTGAACGTTTCTGCTTTAGAAAAAGGTACCGGTAAGACTCAAAAGATTACCATTACCAACGATAAAGGTAGATTATCAAAGGAAGATATCGAAAGAATGGTTGCTGAAGCTGAAAAATTCAAGGAAGAAGATGAAAAAGAAGCTACCAGAATTGCTGCTAAGAATGGTTTAGAATCATATGCTTACTCTTTAAAGACCACCGCTGGTGAAAAAGCTTTCGAAGAAAAGGTTGAAGCTTCAAAGAGAGAAGAATTAACCAAGGCTGTTGATGAAACCATTGCTTGGTTAGATGAAAACCAAACTGCTACTGCTGAAGAATTCGATGAAAAGAAGAAGGAATTAGAACAAGTTGGTAATGAAGTCTTAAAAGAATTATACGCTGATGGTGGTGCTCCAGGTGGATTCCCAGGTGCTCCAGGTGCTGCTCCTTCAACTGAAGAAACTCAAGGTCCAACCGTTGAAGAAGTTGATTAGATTAATTAAATATATATATATATGAAAAATATAATTTAAAAAAATATTAAGAAAATCCTTTTGTGAAAAGTTTAAAGTAATCAATTATATAATCGCGGGAAGTTTAAATATTTTTTTTTTTGAATGAAACCTTAAAATCCGTTTATATAATAAATAGTAAATAGTAAATAGTAAATAGTAAATACTTTTGTTTGTTATGTATTTAAATATATATATATATATATATACTAATAGACAAGTACAATGGTTAGAGGTAGATTAGAGTCAGACGGTTTAGTTTTAGAGGTTCAATTGTCTAGATCATCTAGTGAATATTCCAATTCAACAGGCATACTAAACTGTTTTAGTGGTAGTAATTTCCAATCAATACCTGACCGTAATATTATACCATTTAAGAATATTTTATGGGCAGAATTAACAGATGATACACAAGAAGAAGGTTACTCGGTTGAGATTGAATTGACTTTTGTTGACTCAAATATAGTACCTGTTTCACAAATTATTCAACTTGATTCGATACCAAATAAGACACCATCTGAGACTGTTTCATTAATAATATCAAATTCATATGGTGATTCAATACCAAAGAAGAGAGTATTAGTATTAATTAATCCTCATAGTGGTCAAGGTAAAGCTTTAAAATACTATCATGGACAAGTTGAGCCAATACTTAAAGCTGCTCAGTATGTTATTACTTTAGTTAAGACACAGTACCATGAACATGCAATTGAGATTGCAAATACTTTAGATATTTCACAATATGATATGATTATCTGTGCATCAGGTGATGGTATACCACACGAAGTTATTAATGGACTGTTTCAACGTTCAGATAGAGTTGAAGCTTTTAATAAATTAATTATTACACAAACTCCATCTGGTTCAGGTAATGCAATGTCATTATCTTGTCTAGCCACTTTGAATCCATCATTGGCAACATTAGAGATAATTAAAGGGCATACCGTTAAGAGTGATTTAATGGCAATTTCAATGAAGGATAAACCTGTTAAATTGTCATTTTTAAGTCAAACTTATGGTATTATAGCAGAAGCTGATATAGGTACAGAATGGATGAGATTTGTTGGTCAATCAAGATTTGAAATTGGTGTTTTAATGAAAGTTTTATCAAGATCAAAATATCCATGTTCAATTGCTGTTAAATATATTACAAAGACAAAGAATGAATTGAATGAATATTATAAAAATACAATCAAAAATCAAAAATCTTCACAGAAGGATAATTTAAAATTATTGAGTGAAGATGATTTTAAATTGAAATACTACGGTTATGATTCAATAGGACAAAACTTGTCAAATCCTGATGAGATTGAAGATGGATGGGAATGGTTAGATCAAAAAGTATGTGACAATTTAGGTATTTTCTACTCTGGTAAAATGCCATTCATTTCAAAAGATACAAATTTTTTCCCAGCTGCTTTACCAAATGACGGATCAATCGATATTGTTGTATTAGATGGTAGCTCTAGTTTTTTCAAAACTGCAGATGCTTTACTGTCTTTAGATAAAGGTACACATGTTTTAAAAGATGAAATATCTCATTTCAAAGTTGAATCTTTCAGATTGGTTCCTAAATTAGGATGTGGTAAGAAGTCTGTCATTTCAATAGATGGTGAGAATTCCCCATTTGAACCTTTCCAAGTTGAAGTTTTAAAAGGTATTATGAAAACAGTTATGTGTGATGGTAAATTTAAAGAAACTGGGTTTCTTTCAATGATTTAACTCTTCTTTTATGTAGCTTTATAATATTCAGTTAAAATAAATTAGAAGGGACGGATACGATAAATATATATACTATAAAAAAGATATATATAAATAAATACAAAATCATTTCTTTTCTGTGTCTTCTTTATTGGTTTCATCTTCATCTTCACTATCATCAACTAAAAATGTATCATCTGAAATTGGTTCAGGTTTGACACTTGCCAATGGCTCCCATTTTGAATCAGTAGTCTTTTTATCTTGTTTAGTTTCGGTATCAATAGATTCAGAAGGTGGTGAAATTGGTAATTCTTTCTTTTGATCAAATGATTTCTTAGTTCCATAAATATCTTCAGCTGATTCAGTTTCATCGGTTAGTCTAATTCCAGAGACTTGTTCACCTAAATTATTTGCAGATGTGTTTGATTGACGACGGTTGAAATTGGCACTGTAATTACTAGATCTTCTAGGAGGTTGTGGAGGAGCTTGCTCTTCCCGTTGCTGTTGTTGTTGATTACCTCCAAAAGCACTAAACAATTGACCCTTTTGTTGATTATTATTGATCTTTTTTGCAATATTTTCAAACCAACCACCAACTTTATTGGCAGCTTCTTCGGCAGATTTACCAATTGTTTCCAGGATATCATCATCGTCGTCGTCGTCATCATCACTATAGTTCTTAGCCCATGTAGGCTTTCTAGAAGGTTTAGGTGGAGGTTGTCTATGTTGACGGTTTCCACTTCCACTGCCACTTCCCGCACCACTCTTTCTTTCATATTCTCTAGCTAATCTTTTAGCTAAAGCTTCATCCGATTCCAGTTGTTTTCTTCTTTCAAATGATTCTCTTGATGGTAAATTTGGTCTTGTTTCAGGATTTGGAATCTTAATATCAGAATCTGGATCTGACAAATATAATAAAGCATTAAATGCAGGATCTAATTGACCTTGAGATGCAATAAGTGACATTTTAATATACTTATCTTCAATATTTGGGAATGCATCTTTTAAAGTTTTAACAATTTTAGAAACTGGTGATAGTGGTCTCTTTGGTAATGTAGGTTCAACATGTTCTTCTTCTGTTGTTGCTTCAACAACTGGTGTTTCAATTGCAATTTCTGTAGGTTTCTCTTCTTCACTCATTGTTATGTGTTAGTTATACTACTACCTTCTCTTCAATACAAAGAATGAAAGATATAAATAGAAATTTAACGTTTTTGTTTAATTTTAAATTTCGTTCAAAAAAAAGTACAAAACAGGAAATTGATGTGTATACATCTCTACACAGGTTCTCCCCCCTCGATAAGAAAAAATTTCTGCCGATAAGACGGGGGGAAGGAGATGTACATGAATTTAAAGTGAGTTATAATAAGAATAAGAATATATTTATACGTTAATAGTAAATAAATAGTAATATAGTGATATAGTAATATCCCAAACACAGATTGGGAAACAAAGGAATATAGTGATATAGTAATATCCCAAACACAGATTGGGAAGCAAAGGAATATAGTAATTTTGTCATTTGAAATAATGTTTAAAAAGATACCAGCTCTTTTTATAAAAGGGGAAAAGGTTTAACTCTGCTTTAACTTTCCATTCTTTTGTATATATTTAAATTTAGTAAATAATTCATCGTATAGTAACCTAAATAAGAATATTATAAAATCACCTAAAATCAGACTAACAAATGGAACTATAATAATCATTGAAATTATATAATTTATAGTTATAAATATATCTTTTGTATTTGATAGTAGTGTAATTAAAGATATATAGTCAAATGACATTGGAAATGGACCCATTTCAACAATCATATTTAAATCAATCAATAATTGACAATAAATCAATAAATCAATAAATCAATCAGTCAAATAAGTAAAATAAATCAATAAATCAATCAGTTGATTAACAAATAAAAATTATTTTAATTTTTCACGATTCATGAGGAGGGAAAATTTTTGGTTTTTCTGCCAATTTTTTGTGTTACGTAATTTATTATGTAATTCTTCTTTTTTTTTGTGTTTTTTTGAGTAAAATTTTCAATTTTTCTTTTTCTTTTTCTTTTTGTTATAAAAGAAAAGACAATTAATTTTTTTTCTTATACAACAAGTTATTGTAGTAGTAGTTCGTTCATAGGTTAAAAGCATATATCAGATCAGAATGAGTAGATTAGAATTATATTCTCCAGAAGGGATAAGAATAGATGGACGTAGATTCAATGAATTACGTCAATTTACAGCTCAGATAAATACACATCCAAATGCATCAGATGGATCATCATATATACAACAGGGTAATACAAAAGTTATATGTTTAGTTCAAGGACCAATGGAAAATTTACCAGTTTCAAGTACTAGTTCGAATAAGTTAGATCCAAATGGACCAGTTTTATCAATAAATATTAATTATCCACCATTTGCTAATAATGATCGTAAAAAGAGAGCTAAGAATGATAAAAGATTACAAGAATTATCAATTATTTTAAAGAGATGTTTTATGAAAACTATTGTTTTGAAAAACTATTCAAGAACTGTTATTGAAATAAATTTAACTATATTATCATTAGATGGTGGATTATTAGCAAGTTGTTGTAATGCTACAACATTGGCTTTAATCGATGCAGGTATTTCATTGTACGATTATGTTAGTTCAGTTAGTATAGGATTATACGACAAGACACCACTGTTAGATATGAATACTTTAGAAGAAAATGATTTAAGTTCAATTACAATCGGTATTGTTGGTAATTCTGATAAATTAAATTTGATTTTATGTGAAGATAAATTACCATTGGATAATTTAGAAAAATTAATTAGTTTAGGTATTGAAGGTTGTCATAGAATTAAAGAATTAATGGATGAACAAGTTAGACTTGTAGGAAGTGATTTACTATCAAAGAAACAATAATTAATGTTTTCTCATCCCTCATCCCACATATGTATATTATAAGGAAAATTTTTTTCTATTTTTTTTTTTTTTTGAGTATATAAAATAATTACGACTTCAAATGCATTCTCTTTATAAAACTTTTACCCTTCTCTTTAATAGCAGTAGAATGTTTAGATAACATTGGAGCAGTGGAATGATGGTGGTGGTGAGTAGTAGTATTTCTAAATGCTGCTTGTACATTAGGTCCAAATTGAGGATCACTGTTAGAGAATGAAGCATCTCCTTGTTTAATTGCCTGTTTTAAATATTTAGTTAGTTGAGTATCATACATCAATAATTCTTCCCTTTTTTTCCTCAACTCTGCTAATCTAGTTTTCGAGTCTGGCATTTGTAAAATCTTATTAAAATTAATAACTGGTAGTGGTTTTAAATCTAATTCAATCATTGTATCAGTTTGAGAATTTGAATCTGTCGATTCAAGTTTCTCATATTCATTTATATATCCAGGTTCAGGAACAGTTGATTCATAACTATCATTGAAAGAATCTGAATTGATAGATTTATCGAAACTTTGATCTGCTTCTTCATTCAAAGGTAATAAGTTACTCTTGTTGTTATTACCATTTGCCAATTTGGCAAGATCAGAATTATCAATTAACATTGATTTCACTCTATAAGATGGTGTTCTCTTACTGCTATTATTTTCATATGATGGGAAGTCATTGGTAGTCATGGCAGTTCTAACTGTATCTCTGGTATTACTTCTAACAAATTCATTTCTAAAATCAGCTATAGCAGAATATGTCTGTGATGAAACGGTACCTTGTGTTTGTAATGAATCTTCTGTTGAAGGTGATGGTACAACTCCTCCTTCTTCAAAATTAACACCATTCTCACTTTCTTCGTCTTGTCTAAAAGATTCGGTGTATGCACCGGTAGATAAAGATCCAGATGAATCATTAGGTCTATGATAAGTTCCAATGTCATCATTATGAACAAAAGAATATTGGTCCTCTTCTTCTTCTTCGTCATCGTCAAGTCTTGACTCACTTTGTGAATCCCATTGCTTGTTATTTTCATCGTCAGATACTATCTCATTATTCAGTTTATTATCCAAGATATCACTACTTTCTTCTTGGTATTCATTGTCCTCTAGTACCTGGCTAATCGGCGTGGAATCCTTATTCTCAACCTCAGAACTAATATCTTTATCCTTTGTTGCATCATTTTCTTCTTCTTCATCTGATGAAGAGTACCAACCTCTTGAATCTTTATCTTCTTCAGACTCTAAATCAATTGACAAACCATCACCAGTTTGAACTTGAGACTCTTCTTCTGAATCATTCTCTGTATGTTTAGTAGGTGAATCTATACATTGTTTGTCTTCTTCTTCTTCTTCTTCTTCTTCATCACTCATATTGATAGCCCATCCTGATTCTTTAACACTATCTTCTTGTAATTCTTTATTCAAAGAAGTATGTTCCGATGCACTACTACTTGTCTTTATACTATGAGTATGTTCCGATGCACTACTACTTGTCTTTATACTATGAGTAGCACTTAATTTATCCATCTCATCAATCAACTGTTGATAAGAATCTGTTTCTTTATTTGTAGATATGGATGAATGTGATCTATGCGTAACATTACTTCCTACTGAAAGTGGTCTCGTTTCAGCCTCCTCGTCTTCTTCTTCGTTATCATTATTCATATCATGTTTATTTGTATCATCGTAACTATAATCTTCATCTATATTGGGATAAAGATCATCCTCTTCATCTTCAACTGAAGGATCAACTTGTACTTCAGGCGTATTGAATGTATTACTCACATTCTTGCTAATCAAATGAACTTGTTTTGATGTTTCTTCTGGTTGTTCTTCTTCTTCTTCTTGTTCTTCTTCGTCTTGTTCTTCTGGTTCTTGTTCATACTCATCTTCATCTGAAGATGAAGATTCATAATCACGTCCCTTATAATACTCGTATCTCTCCCTACTTGACATATTTAAATATCAATTCAAAGGAATGTCTATATATATATATCAATAATAATAAAAAAAGGGGCTTAAAAACTAGCTTAAAAACTATCTTTGATTTGTTTAAATTGTACTAATCAATGAACAGAAGAAAAATAAAATCTTTCAACTATACTTAAATACGTAGATTATTCTTTATTCCAATATACAAAGAGTGATAATACAACTTTATATAATATACAATAAAATATACAATTTGTCATTTGTTTGATATAAATAGAAGTTGGAGAGGGCCGTTTAATGATTTTCTGTGTGTACGTGCACAAAATTAAAAGCGTGTACGAAAGTTTACGTAATATACAAATGTGTGTGAGCCTTCGGCCGGTCGATTGTATAGATCGACGCAACGTCGATTTATTTTTAAAATTTTTAAAATTTTAAAATTTTTTTCCATTTTCTTCAGTTTTTGTCTTTTTTTTTTTTTTTCTTTTCATTTTCTTTTCCTTTTAAGTAGAAAGAAAAAATTTTCCATTTCTTTTACTTCTTTCTATTACTTTATTTATATCTTTTCTTTTAGAATACCTAGTCTTAGGATTATATATTACATAACTTGGAAAGTTTGGAGGAGGGATTGTTGGATGAATAAAAAAAATCGAGTATCATTCAGTAGAATGATCTCTGAATTTGTAATTCCTTCAAGTTTTTTCTGTATATAATTCAGTTGTATCAAAGTGATGAATTACTTTATAACCTTATCTACATTATCTGAAAATTTTTAATTGATAGAAACACTAAAGATATCTCTGATTTGTACTTCTGAATATATAAAAAGAAAGACCTTAATTTATTCCTCTCCAGCAGGAACTTCATCTTTTAAAACCTGTATCAATTTAACTCTAATCTCTGTAACTTCATCTCCTCTTAATACATCATTAATGAAATAAACTTCACAATCCAATTGAACCATTTCTAAAGCACCTTTTAAAACACCACATAAGATATTTGAATACCATAATTCTTTTAAAGCTTTACCATCATCTGGTAATTCAACAAAATCTGCCAATGGATTATCATTTAAAATTAAACTAAAACTTTTAATATCTGTAGCCCAATTCGTTATTATTGGTGTTATATTTAAAAATATTTTGAAACCAATCTTTGATATAATTTCAGCAGTTTCTTTAAAATTTGTACATCTTGATAATTGAGTCTTTTGTAAAAATTCATCAATTAATCTAACACCTATATTATAACCCATCTTAAATAACTGTCCATTAACTTCTTCATAGTTAAAATTTAAATCTTTACAAAGTTGTGATACTATAGAACCATAAGTTAATGTAAATAACTCAGAATTGATTTTTTCAACTTTATTCTTCCATATATCATCTCCTAATTGTTTGATTTTCTTTGACATTTTAAATATATATATATATATAGGTGTGTGTAATTTATATCCTTTCGTGTATATAGTATAATTTTCTTTAAATGGTATATGGTTTAATATGAGTAATTCTCTAATTGAATAGTATAATAACTTTAGATCAACTACAAATAGTAATTAAATTTATTGATTAATTGATTGTTATGTTTACGTACCGTTCCGTTTACAGAGCGTTTTTTTGTGGGTTTTTTTCTTTAGAATTTTTTTTTACAGGTAATATATATACATCCTTACACTGTTTATAGCCTTTTTTTATTACTACAAAAGTATATTAAGTATTGGTGAATTAGTTACTTAAATACTGTCAATGGTTAATGATTATTAGTAATTTATAATGTTAATTGTAACTTGCAGACTTGGTTGTGTTTTTTTTTTGATTTTCATTTTTTTTTGGGCATTTATTCTTATTCAAAAATTACCCTTTTAAATTATTCATCAAATTACAATCTGGTTTTACTTTTGTAGAATTTAAATTTCAAAATAAAACTGCAAATCAATCATTTACAACTAAGTAGTAGGGTACCTACTACCAATATATCTATTAGTCAGATTGTAAGTAATTTCCACTAAGTAGACATTGGTAAAAACAGCGACAGTCATATGGTTGCAATATGCTTCCTTAAAGCTGCTTAGCTGCCACTGCCATGCATGCACGGTGGCCCATTGGATTAGGCAGACTGGCAGCGCGCCTGGTATATATTTGTACGGTACGTGTACGTACAAGAATTTACTACGACGGTTTTAAAAAATACAAATATTAAACTACGATTACATAATCATTTTTTTGAATAAGAATAATCACATGAAAATTATTTACCAAAATTTATACAACAAGAAATGCCCGTGTAGCGTAATGGTTAACGCGTTTGACTTCTAATCAAAAGATTCTGGGTTCGACTCCCAGCATGGGTGGGCATTTAACTTCTTATTTTTTTTTCTGTTTCATTGAATTAGAAATTAATATTTTTTTTTTGTATTTGGTATTGAAATAGATTGATTATTCTTTTTATACTTATTTTTGATACATGCTTGAGCGAAAGAATAAAAGACATGAAATATTATTAAAAGGATTTGTATAATAAAGATACATAGATACATAGAATATATATAAGAAAGCAAAAGTTAAACATAAGAGGGGGGTTGGGAACGGGGGGAAAGAAGAAGAGTACAAAAAAAGGAGATAAATGTTCGTCTTGGATCAATTAAAATTAAAATTTTGTATCAATTGAACTATAAGTAGATTCTTTGTAAGCAGAATAACCATTAAAAGTTGAAGTTGGAGCTGGATATTGACCAAACAATTTACCTTTCTTTTTATTTTTCTGACCTCCAATAGTTCTAGTTAAAAATTTAGTTGGAATTATATTTTCAATAGAGATTGAACTTGTTTCGAAATTAACTTTAATTTCAGGTTCTTTGAAAATTTCATAATTTATAAAATTATACCAGTATTCTTCAAATTCTTTATTAGTCATACTGTCAGATTTAGTAGCTTTTAAGAAATCATGTAATTCATCCATTGTTAATTCTTTACCTTTATTTTTACTCAACACTTTTAAAGTATATTCAGTCATTAATTTGATAGTTTGTATATTTTTATCATCAATAACACATTTTTCAAGGTTTGGAACTAAACCAAAGAATGAATACCATGGACGTTGAATTTGATAATTATATTCACATTCAATTTTAGAATCTTTAAAACAAATAGCATTATCTGGACATTTAGTACATGTTGGAGTTAAATGATTAACTAAAAATAGTTCAACATTTGAAGAGTAAACAGATGAAATAGGATATGATTCTTCAAATGGTTCAGATAACTTATGAACAAATGAAATTGGTGATGATTTATCACTACCAATATTACAATAACCAACATTTAAAACAAGTTCTCTATAAAAATAAGAGAGTATTGTAAATCCTATTAAAATTGTGAAAATAGTGGATAAATAGCTGATTGATTTCTTATTTTCTTCATCAACTGTGGTATTGTCATCTTCCAATAAATTATCAGTTTCTATAATTTGATCTTCAACTTCTTCAACTTGTGAAACAAATGCTGCATCACTTGTATCTTCAACATCTGTCTTGGAATCATCATCACTTATTAATGATATATTTTCTTCAACAACTTGTTCTTTAGTTTCTTCATCATAACGTGAAACATTTTTAATAGTTTCATCATCATTAACACTAGAAAGTGATAATCTTCTTGTTGGACCGGTATAAACCTTTGAATCTGTAATTATTGATTCTATAGGTTGAACTTTAGTAATAACAGGACTAATGAAATGTTCTTCTTTAGGAGGAACAGGAAGAGGACTAGACATAGATTCAGTAACTTCAACGCTCTTCTTATCATTTTGTTTCATAAGTTTTGATGGAGAAAGAGATTTAATAAAATCAGTGGTATCATGAGTCGTTGTTGGAACTTTATTGAAAATATCATCATCACTATTTTCAAATTTTTCTAAATTAAGTAAAGATTTACTTGGAGAAGATTGTGAAGTTTTTTCCAATTTCTTTATCTTTTGTCTCTTTTCAGACTGTGGTGACGATGTAGTTTCTGAAACAAGACTATCATCTTCATCTCTCTTTCTTCTATGTAATTTCTTCTTCTTTGGAGTTTGTTCTTCTAATTCACGCTTCATTGGTATAGTTGACTGTGGTTTAATAGGAACATTGGTCAAATCTTTACCATTTGGTGTACTTTCTTTTGAAATTGGTCTTTGGAAAACATTCTTTGTTGAAAATGGTGATAATTTTGTAGCATCCTCTTCATCAGATGAAGTCACTGGTGTCATTGATTTATTCTTATCCTGTGTAGTAGTAGTACCATCAAGGAATTCTATACCATTACCACTCGCAACATTTGATTTATTGAAATTTTCTAAATATTCACTTGCATTAGGTTTAATATGTGAATTAAATAATTCAATTAAATCTCCCTTCTTTGCAGAAGATTGATATTCAACACCATGATCTAACAGTATAGATCTTAATTTTGGAATAGTTAACTTGGTTGGATTAAATCCTGGTTCTAAATATTCCTTCTCATCCATTGTAGAGTATTATTCTGAATTATTTCGTATATAAAAAACTTATAAAAACAAAAAACATAAATTTTTTTTTTCTTCAAAAAGAAATCAACATTGAAATATCCAGAAAAAAAGAAAGTTTTGTTTTGTTTATGTTTATGTTTATGTTTTGTGTTTTGTGTTTTGTGTTTGTTTGTTTGTTTGTTTATTTTTTGTTTTTTTTTTTTTAATTTTTTGTTGGGAGGCGTCAACAAATGGCTGATGAGGGGAATTTATGGCAAATGCGATGTGGCACAGTAAATGAATTTTTTTTTAAAGAAAACGTGTAAAGATGTGTAATACTTGAAAATTTTTTTTTTCCAAAGAAAAAAATAAACAAAAAAATTTTACGTTTTGAATTTTTGAAATGAAAAAAAAAAAAAAAAAAAAAGAAAAAAGAAAAATATTTGAATTTAAATTTAATTATCATTGATTAATGGCATATTACTGTATATTTTTTTTATTAGTCCTTTTTTTTTAGTTTTTTTTTTAAAAAATAGTTATCATTTCAAGATGTCTGACGAACAACAACAACAATATAATGCTGACAATTTGTCAAATGGTATTCAAAATGTTAATTTGAATGCACCAGCTTTTGATCCTAATGCTGTTCAATCTTTTGTTCCTAGTGGAGCTGCTTCCACTTTTGTTCCAGGTCAACAACCACAATTTGGTCAATATGGTCAACAACAACAACAACAACAACAACAAGGTTTCAACCAAAATTACAATCAAAATTATAACCAAAATTATAATCAAAATTATAATCAAAATTATAACCAAAATTACAACCAAGGTTACAACAATAACAACAGAGGTAATTTCAATAACAACAACAGAGGTAACTTAAACAATAACAACAGAGGTGGATACCGTAATAACAATTACAACAACAATTACAATAACAACTATAGCAATGATCAACAAGAACCAGAACAACAACAACAAGGTTCTGGTCAAATGTCACTCGAAGACTATCAAAAGCAAAAGCAAGAAAGTTTAAACACTTTAAATGCTAAACCAAAGAGAGTCTTAAAGTTAGATTTAAAGTCAAGTACTGTTAAAGCTCCAGTTAAAAAGATTATCCTTAAGAAAGAAGCTGAACCTGCAGCAGCATCATCTGAATCCAAGGAATCTACTCCAGCTCCAGTTGCAGAATCAAAGGAAACTACACCAGCACCAGCTGAAGTTAAAGAAGAATCTCCAGCTCCAGCTGCCAAGAAAGAATCTACACCAGTTGCCTCTGCTGCAAAGAAAGAAGTTGCAGCTGCTAAAAAGGAAGGTGCTGTTGCCAGTGCCGATGCTTTAATTAAAGAACAAGAAGATTTAATTGATGCATCTGTTGTCAGTGATCTGTTTGGTGGTAAAGATCACTTGTCAATTATTTTCATGGGTCACGTTGATGCCGGTAAGTCAACTATGGGTGGTAACTTATTATTCTTAACAGGTGCTGTTGATAAACGTACCGTTGAAAAATATGAAAGAGAAGCAAAAGATGCTGGTAGACAAGGTTGGTATTTATCTTGGATTATGGATACCAATAAAGAAGAAAGAAATGATGGTAAAACCATTGAAGTTGGTAAGTCATATTTTGAAACTGATAAGAGACGTTACACCATTTTAGATGCTCCAGGTCATAAATTATATATCTCTGAAATGATTGGTGGTGCTTCTCAAGCCGATGTTGGTATCTTAGTTATCTCTTCAAGAAAGGGTGAATACGAAGCCGGTTTCGAAAGAGGTGGTCAATCTAGAGAACACGCTATTCTTGCCAAGACTCAAGGTGTTAACAAATTAATTGTTGTTATCAATAAGATGGATGATCCTACCGTTAACTGGTCTAAGGAAAGATACGAAGAATGTACTACCAAATTAGCCTTATACTTAAGAGGTGTTGGTTATCAAAAGGGTGATGTTACTTTCATGCCAGTCTCCGGTTACACTGGTGCTGGTTTGAAAGAAAGAGTTTCATCTGCTGATGCTCCATGGTACTCAGGTCCTTCATTATTAGAATTCTTAGATGCTATGCCATTAGCTGCCCGTAAGATTAATGATCCATTCATGTTACCAGTTTCTGCTAAAATGAAAGATTTAGGTACTGTTATTGAAGGTAAGATTGAATCTGGTCACGTTAAGAAAGGTCAAAACTTATTGCTCATGCCAAACAAGTTAACCGTTGAAGTTTCCACCATATATAATGAAACTGAAGCTGAAGCTGATACTGCCTTCTGTGGTGAACAAGTTAGATTAAGAATTAGAGGTGTCGAAGAAGAAGATATTTCTGCTGGTTTCGTCTTATCTTCTACCAACTTCCCAGTTAAAACTGTTACTAGATTCGAAGCTCAAATTGCCATTGTTGAATTAAAATCCATTTTATCAACTGGTTTCTCATGTGTTATGCACATCCATACTGCTATTGAAGAAGTTACCTTCACTCAATTATTACACAAATTAGAAAAAGGTACCAACAGAAAGTCTAAAAAGGCACCTGCATTTGCTAAACAAGGTATGAAGATTATTGCCATCTTGGAAACCTCAGAACCTGTCTGTCTGGAAACTTACGAAGATTACCAACAATTAGGTAGATTCACTTTGAGAGATCAAGGTCAAACTATTGCCATTGGTAAGGTTACCAGATTATTGTAAGTTTTTAACGCCATTACATTGTTTTTGTTCTTGAAATTTTTTTAAATAATAGTAACTTATTATTTCCATATGTCATATAGTCTCGCTTTCTCATAAAACTATGAGATAATAAACTTATAAGTCTGAGCTGTATTTGTTCGTTTGATTTTATTCTAATTATTTCTATACTTAAATATATCGTAGTAGTTCAATAAATGGTAAATTCTTGTCAAATCAGACAGAAACAAACAAACAAAATCCTTTTTAAAAAAAAGGGAGAGAAAAGAAAATTATCAGATTTGGTGCGATCTCACGACCTTCGAAAATTTTAAATTTTTTTTTTAAATTTTTTTCTAAATTTTTTTTTTTAATGAATATTTTTCAAGTAGAAAATATAAAACTAACGAATAGTATATAAAAAGGGATTATTTGGAAACTGTTTATATCTCAAAAACATAAAAGTATTCAACTGAAAGATATATACAAAGATGAAGTTAGATACCACACATATGCGTTACTTAACAGCTGAGGACTGGAGGGTCCTTCAAGCTGTTGAGATTGGTTCTAGAAACCATGAAGTTGTGCCTACTAAGATGATTGGACAAATAGCCAGTTTGAAACAAGGTTTAGGAGCTGCAAATAAAGCTATTGCAGATTTAGCAAAGTTGAACTTAATATCAAGACTAAGAAATGCCAAATATGATGGTTATAGAATAACTTATAATGGGTTTGATTACTTGGCATTGAAAACTATGCATCAAAAGGGATCAATTGAAGAGTTGGAAACCACTATTGGTGTCGGTAAAGAATCTGATATTTATTCAGCAAAGACCGCACAAGGAACTCCAAGAGTTTTAAAGATTCATAGATTAGGAAGAGTTTCATTTAGAACAGTTAAGAATAAGAGAGATTACTTGAAAAATAATCAAACTGGTAGTTGGATGTATATGTCAAGATTAGCAGCTGCTAAGGAGTACGAATTCTTGAGTATTTTATACCGTAATGATTTCTCTGTTCCAACTCCATATGATTACTCTAGACACTGTGTTTTAATGGAAAGAATTAATGGTTTCCCAATGAGACAGTTAAGAGAACATTTTGCTTACAAAACTTTATACTCACAACTAATGAAATTTGCAGTGAAACTTGCCAATCACGGTTTAATACATTGTGATTATAACGAATATAACATTATGATTAAAGAAGATGGAACATATGATTTCAAGACAGAAGATGGATTTATAGTTATTGATTTCCCTCAATGTATATCTATAGAACATCCAGAAGGTGACTTTTATTTCAAGAGAGATATTGACTGTATTAGAAAATTTTTCAAAAATAAATTCCACTATGCACCAGAAAGTGATCCTACAATGTTAGATACAGATGGTTATGGTGAAGGTTACAGATATGCTTATCCTAATTTCAGAAGGGATGTTTCAAGAATTTCTGATTTAGATGTTGAAGTTAAAGCTTCTGGATACTTAAAGAAGTTAACAGGTGCCGATAGAGATTTAGAAAGTGCCGTTTCTGGAATGAGAGGTGCTGAAATGGATACAGATAGTGAGGATGAAGGTGAAGGTGAAGGAGACGAAGACGAAGACGAAGACGCATACGGAGAATTTGATGAAGATGAACCACTTTCTGAAGAAGAAGAAGAGGAAAACCTTGAAGAAGAGAACGAAAAGATTATCGAGGCTCTTAGTACTGGTGTTAGAAAACTAAAGATGGATAAACTTGGAAATTATATCTTAGATGACGATGAAGACGAGGAAAACTAAACTTGTGTGTTTGTATAATAAGGCCTCCTTAAAAATAACCGGCCTAGATATATAGAGATTCAGATATACAAATATATATTCACTAGCAACCTAATTTATTTATTTAAAACAATACCTTCTCTGTTTTACGAATTATACTCATTGAGAAAACAAAATGAAAAATTAAATATGATGTGTATTAGTATATTACTGTTTATATAACTTCAATACGTTAATTGAAAGGTGAGAATTTTAAAAATAGAAAATGAGAAAATTCAAGGATACATAAAATCAGTAGACATATACAAATAAAAAATTAAGATATATATTGGTAATAATAAGCTAATTATTTATGTTCATGATTTTGCTTAACGGGTAGCCATAGCCTTGGTGACAACTCTCTTTAAAGCTAATTCAGCCTTTCTTAAGTCATCAGCAGTACAGTCTTCGATTTCTAAAGCAGCTAAAGCATCGGATAAAGCAGCTTCAACTCTGTCCTTAGCACCTTTCTTCATCTTAGCAGATAAGACTGGGTCAGTAACGGTAGATTCAATAGATGAAACATAAGATTCTAATCTTTGTTTTGATTCGTGTTTCTTGGAGAATTCTTCATCAGCCTTCTTGAATTTGTCAGCATCGTTAATCATTTGTTCAATTTCAGAGGTTGATAATCTACCAATAGAGTTGGAGATGGTAATGTTAGCAGATCTACCAGTTGATTTTTCAACAGCAGTAACCTTTAAGATACCATTGGCATCAACTTCAAAGATAGCTTCTAAGACTGGTTCTCCAGCTGGCATTGGTGGGATATTCTTTAAGTCGAATTCACCTAATAAAGTGTTTTCAGTACAGTTAACTCTTTCACCTTGGTAGACTGGGAATTGAACAGTAGTTTGGTGGTCTTCAACAGTAGTGAAAGTTCTTCTCTTGATGGTTGGGACAGTAGAGTTTCTTGGAACAACTGGAGCAAAGACATTACCTTGCATAGCAACACCTAAAGATAATGGAATAACATCCAATAATAATAAGTCCTTGGTTTCTTCAGAAGTGGATTGACCAGTTAAGATAGCACCTTGAACAGCAGCACCGTAAGCAACAGCTTCATCTGGGTTAATAGATTTTTCTAATTGTTTACCGTCAAAGAAGTCAGATAATAACTTTTGGACCTTTGGAATTCTGGTAGAACCACCAACTAAAACAACTTCGTCAACTTGAGACTTGGATAATTTAGCATCCTTCATGACTTGTTCAACTGGAGTTAAAGTAGACTTGAATAAAGCAGAGTTAATATCTTCGAATCTAGCTCTGGTAATGTTAGTGTTGAAATCTTCACCATCGAATAATGAATCAACTTCAACGGTAGTTTGAGTAACAGATGATAAGGTTCTCTTAGCTCTTTCACAAGCAGTTCTTAATCTTCTTAAAGCTCTTGGATCTTCAGAGATATCTAAACCGGTCTTCTTTTGGAAGTCAGCCTTGAAGAATTCTAATAAGTTGGTATCGAAATCTTGACCACCTAAGTGAGTATCACCAGCAGTAGCCTTGACGGTGAAAACACCACCAGCAATGTGTAATAAGGAAACATCGAAAGTTCCTCCACCTAAATCGAAAATTAAAATGTGCTTTTCTTTTTCAGATTTACCGGCACCTAAACCGTAAGCAATGGCAGCAGCAGTTGGTTCGTTAATAATTCTTAAAACGTTTAAACCAGCAATGGCACCAGCATCCTTAGTAGCTTGTCTTTGAGCATCATTGAAGTAAGCTGGGACAGTAATAACAGCCTTTTCAACGGTTTGACCAATCTTAGCTTCAGCAATTTCCTTCATCTTGGTTAAAACCATGGATGAAATTTCTTGTGGAGAGAAAGTCTTGGTTTCTTCTAAGTATTCAACTTCAATCTTTGGGTTACCGTTGTCATCAACAACCTTGAATGGCCATGACTTGATATCCTTTTGAACTGATTCTTCAGTGAAAGCTCTACCGATTAATCTCTTAGCGTCGAAAACAGTGTTCATTGGGTTTAAAGCAGCTTGATTCTTAGCAGCATCACCAATTAATCTTTCTTCTGGAGTGAAAGCGACGAAAGATGGGGTAACTCTGTTACCTTGTTCGTTGGCAATAATTTCAACTGCTGAGTCGTAAGTAGCAACACATGAGTAGGTAGTACCTAAATCGATACCGATAGCACCTGGGAAAACACCGTCAGACATTTTGAATAAGTATATATAAATTAGTTAAACTAAAGGTAATAAAAAGATTTTTTTTTCTGTAATAAAGAATAAACAAAAAAAAAAAA